>JAUCBJ010001234.1:0-81365 GCA_032718475.1 Nemertoderma westbladi
GCAACGACACGAACCAATACGCGCGGGTGGTAACAGCTGTAGGAGTAAGGCAGGCATCGCGAGGTTAGGCTACGCGTAGGTGATAGGCAGCGATTGGTTGAAGGCAACGACGCGAATCAATATTGATGGTGACAGATGGTTATTAAACACCTCGATTTAGCACCGGAATTTGGCATTTTTTAATTGCCTCCGAGATGTGGCCCGTAGCCCAGGCTAGGGAGGAGTTAGCCGAGAACTATGCTTCTCCTACTACTCACGTGGTGATCAAATCTTTCTGAGTTGTTGTTATAGGAAGTCGAGTTTAATTCACAATGTCAATAATAATATTTTCGATTTTTTTCTGTCTCTCGGCTGTTTGTTGTTCGGCGGGTCCGAAATGTGACGGAGCTACTAAACGTAGTGGGCCGTGTCCTGCCGTTGATACATCAATTGTTTGCGTTCAGCATTTCGATCAATGTCAGTGCGACGACGATTGTCCTGAGGTGTCCGACAAATGTTGTCCGGGGGCGTGCGGGAAGGAATGCAGTCAGCGGATATGTAACAGGGAGAAAAAGGGAACCTGTCCTCCCATCAACCCAATGATTATGGCACCTTGTATGTTAGGCGGAGATCAATGCCATTGCGATGACGATTGTGATGGCCGTAAGATGAAATGTTGCCGCAGCGCAACGTGTAATAAAATGTGTTTAGAGAAACGACGTGAGTGCGGAAATGACAGGAAGGGTCGTTGTCCCAAATACATTCTGACATTCTGGTATTGTCCGGATAGGTTCCATTCGTGTGATTGCGACCAGCACTGCCCAAGAGGTCAAAAGTGTTGCAATGACGGTTACGGTTGCCGTAATATTTGCCGGCCTTTGGTGAAGGAAGGTCAATGTCCGGCGTTACATCCAGGTGTGCAAGTAAGATGTGAGCAAGTTGACGATGATTGCCAAGATGACACCGACTGTAGTGGTAATGAAAAGTAAGTTTAAACAAAATGCCAAATTATCCCACTTTATGAACTGTATTCTCTACATTATATTGCCAACGTTGGATAAGAACTCAGTAATCCAGCGCTTTTTTACTCGATCGCAAGCACACGAGACCCATCTTTCCATACATTAATAGAAAGTAAGGATCTACCCTCGATCTACTGTAGGCTATGGATCTATGCGCTGCTACTGTACCGGTACTAAACAAACATAGACTGAATCTCTATGGAGAATAAAGAAGTATACAGTATGTAGATCCCTACCATATGGGAATGATGACGCGTTATTTGTTGTGTTTGTGTATACAGAACGGATAGTACAGTACCAGATCGTGATAATCTACGAAAACAGGCGTAAACAAGCGAATACACTTGGAATGTAGGGAAAACAGACGAAAACAATTAGAACGTAAACATAATAAATGCAACTAAATTTTAAAATTTTTATGACACATACTTAAATGCAATATTTATTTTCACCTTTTTACATTGGAGTTATTTTCGCATGTTGTCGCTTGTTTTCGTCTGTTGTCAAGATCACGTACTGTCCATACCGGTACATAACACGATCCGCCGGAAGATAACTCAGTATTTAAATTTCGACACGACGGTGTTAAATCCCTGTAAATCGTAAATACTGTTTTTTGGTACCAGTGCAGCTACAGTAATAATATAAAATAAACACTTAATTGGTATTTACTTCAGTCAAAATACAATGATAACACGACATTTTAACAATAACATTATATTGTCCGTTAAATAAAATACTTGCTACCTTCTCGTCCTTTGATCAACTGTATCTTATTGACCTCACTTGCAGCGCTCGCTCGTAGATAAGTGATGCCTGGACGAATTGGGAAGATTTTATTTACCGAAACATAAATATTATAATCGCATTTTTAATCTAATTTTATTAGCACTGTTAGATAAACAAGCCCTTAACAGACCAATCTGATATTACAGATGTTGTCAAGATTACTGCCTGAAGGTATGTAAGCGGCGGGAACCGGATCCAACTTGCCCTGATGGGAGTCCACAGCCTTACTGTCTGACCACCCCGTGCGACTCGATGTGGTGTTTGGACGAAGGCGTCACCTGTCAGCAGAAACCTTGCAGGGGCTGTTGGGCTTACGACTTTGTCCATGAGAATGGTGATGTTGTAGAATGTAAAATGCTTGCTATGGCCTAATCGCAAGAGGAATTGTTTAGACTTACTCCGATTGGTACAGATACTAAATAAGTATATGAATTAATTGCATATTTATACGAATTATATAATTATACTGAGGTTGCATGGGTATTAATAATTAATGTGATGTTATGGGTATGTTATTTAATACATAACGAATTGTTGGTTATAATAGAAGTAGGACAACATTTACCCGAAGAAAAGATACTCTAAGGGTTTATTATTTATTTACTGAATACCTTTTGTAATCAACAGAAGACAACAATAGAAACTATTAAAAATAATACACATCTACCTACAGTACTACTGTAGTAAGTCATTAGCACTGTATGCCTGAATAATTATAAAGCTGAAACATACAATGTGGGACGCTATTAAATTAATAAAGATTAATAATAATAATAATAAATTAACGTGAACTTATTAATGACACGTATTAATGAAATAGCGATATATATAGATAGATCCATAGCGATATATATAGATAGATCCATAGCGATATATATAGATAGATCCATAGCGATATATATAGATAGATCCATAGCGATATGTATAGATAGATTCATAGCGATATATATATATAGATCCATAGCGATATATATAGATAGATCCATAGCGATATATATATAGATTGATCCATAGCGATATATATAGATAGATCCATAGCGATATATATTGATAGATCCATAGCGATATATATAGATAGATCCATAGCGATATATATAGATAGATCCATAGCGATATATATAGATAGATCCATAGCGATATATATAGATAGATCCATAGCGATATGTATAGATAGATTCATAGCGATATATATATATAGATCCATAGCGATATATATAGATAGATCCATAGCGATATATATATAGATTGATCCATAGCGATATATATAGATAGATCCATAGCGATATATATAGATAGATCCATAGCGATATATATATATAGATAGATCCATAGCGATATATATATAGATAGATCCATAGCGATATATATATAGATAGATCCATAGCGATATATATAGATAGATCCATAGCGATATATATATAGATAGATCCATAGCGATATATATATAGATAGATCCATAGCGATATATATATAGATAGATCCATAGCGATATATATATAGATAGATCCATAGCGATATATATATAGATAGATCCATAGCGATATATATAGATAGATCCATTGCGATATATATAGATAGATCCATAGCGATATATATAGATAGATCCATAGCGATATATATAGATAGATCCATAGCGATATATATATAGATAGATCCATAGCGATATATATATAGATAGATCCATAGCGATATATATATAGATAGATCCATAGCGATATATATATAGATAGATCCATAGCGATATATATATAGATAGATCCATAGCGATATATATATAGATAGATCCATAGCGATATATATATAGATAGATCCATAGCGATATATATATAGATAGATCCATAGCGATATATATAGATAGATCCATTGCGATATATATAGATAGATCCATAGCGATATATATAGATAGATCCATAGCGATATATATAGATAGATCCATAGCGATATATATAGATAGATCCATAGCGATATATATAGATAGATCCATAGCGATATATATAGATAGATCCATAGCGATATATATAGATAGATCCATAGCGATATATATAGATAGATCCATAGCGATATATATAGATAGATCCATAGCGATATATATAGATAGATCCATAGCGATATATATAGATAGATCCATAGCGATATATATAGATAGATCCATAGCGATATATATAGATAGATCCATAGCGATATATATAAATAGATCCATAGCGATATATATAGATAGATCCATAGCGATATATATATATAGATCCATAGCGATATATATAGATAGATCCATAGCGATATATATAGATAGATCCATAGCGATATATATAGATAGATCCATAGCGATATATATAGATAGATCCATAGCGATATATATAGATAGATCCATAGCGATATATATAGATAGATCCATAGCGATATATATAGATAGATCCATAGCGATATATATAGATAGATCCATAGCGATATATATAGATAGATCCATAGCAATATATATAGATAGATCCATAGCGATATGTATATAGATAGATCCATAGCGATATATATAGATAGATCCATTGCGATATATATATAGATAGATCCATAGCGATATATATAGATAGATCCATAGCGATATATATAGATAGATCCATAGCGATATATATAGATAGATCCATAGCGATATATATAGATAGATCCATAGCGATATATATAGATAGATCCATAGCGATATATATAGATAGATCCATAGCGATATATATAGATAGATCCATAGCAATATATATAGATAGATCCATAGCGATATATATAGATAGATCCATAGCGATATATATAGATAGATCCATAGCAATATATATAGATAGATCCATAGCGATATGTATATAGATAGATCCATAGCGATATATATAGATAGATCCATTGCGATATATATATAGATAGATCCATAGCGATATATATAGATAGATCCATAGCGATATATATAGATAGATCCATAGCGATATATATAGATAGATCCATAGCGATATATATATCCAAAACTTGTAATGCCGCGTTCTTCCACATCCATAACATTCGCCGTATCATCAACTTTCTTGACCAAAAGTCCGCTAAAACAGTTATACATTCACTTATTTCAAGTCGGATTGACTACTGTAACGGCCTCCTCTATGGGGTGTCTAGCTACCAACTAGCAAAATTGCAACGTGTGCAAAACTCGGCCGCCGCCTACTAACTAAGGTTCACAAGTATGACCACATTACGCCGAGTCTCAAAGAATTACATTGGCTACCAGTGCGTAAACGCATTGAGTTTAAATTGCTTCTTGTCCACAAGTCCACCTTAGGTCCGCACCACATTACATATCTGACATGCTTGTCCGGGCCAATCGCAATAACAACACTACAAGGAATTGCACTACACTCACTTTCGTTGAGCCGCGATTCAACTGTCAAACCCTAGGGCGCCGGGCATTCCCAGTAGCCGCCCCACGACTCTGGAACAAACTACCAAAAGATATCCGCTCGATTTCCGACACCACAATTTTTAAACAGCGACTCAAAACACATCTTTTTGAAATTGCATATAATTAAACTCCAAAACATGAACTCTCTAATTATTTTATTCCAACTCTAGATATCCAATCAACTCTCCAAAAACTGTAAACTTCTTTAAATTTGTTCTTCATGCGTTTTTTAGTGTTTGTGTTCATTTTATTACCCCATTGCTCGGTGGGATAAATATTTCTCCATTTGACGCAACACCGCCGCGGCCGCTATGAGGGAGGTGAATACCGCGGCCGCTCCTAAAGCCGCAGGCCATCGCTAACCATATAGGTAAACTTGGGATTCTGGGGGACTTTTCGATGAAGGAACAGACCAAATTTTTTTATTTTCTCACCAGGGGAGCGGCTCGGAATTCTAAGATATTAGCAACTCTAACATTATTAAATCTAACCCTTCGACGGACACGGCGGACAAAAAACCGTCATTTTTTCGACAATTTTAAATTTTTTTGAAAGGCGCTCTACAGTGGCTCGAAAAAACCCTAGGTTATTGCTTAGCCGACGCCGGGATACGATAGAAGGGATTAATTAGTGAATTCGTTTTTTTTTCAAAAAAGATTACCACGCCTTTTTTCCGAAAATGTCCGTCAAAGTTGAAAAAACGGACAAAATGACTTTGCGGGATACGCTATAACTCGGCTAATATTAATCGTACGGGGACGAAAGTAACGCGGTTGGAAAGGGGAAGAGTGGTACTACCTTCGTATCGAATGGGGGTAAGATATTTATTAAAATTTCGGGTGGAAAAAGGGGCTGTAAATTTGTACGTTTTTGTCCGTCTTTTTTGGAAAACTTATTTCCGAAATGTTTAATTCGACAACGCGGGTAGGAATCCACTAATTCTTTTATGAAACTCGTAGAAGACCATTGGGGCTACGTTCCTATCGAATGGGGGTACAAAAAATATGTCGGCAATAGGGGCCAAAAAGGGCCAGAATTTGTAAAGTAGTTTTTATCGAATAATTTTTTATTTTTAACTTTAGTTGGTTAAGGTACATTCTATACAGTCAATATCCATACGGGGAATTCAAATATGCTATCGGTTTTGCTCCAAGGATGATATTTAAAAAATGAGGGCCAAAATTATAATTTCGCGCTTCAAACTTGCTTCGCGGGAAATCGTCTAGCTCGAAAACTACTTAACTTACGGGAGATTTATTTACACAGACTTATAGTGCGTTAAATTATCTATCTAACAGCGTTAATCACAGTGCCGGAGGTATTATAAAACTGGAGCGGCAGGCGATCGTGTGAAATATAATATTTATAAAAAGGGACGAAAAATTTCTTTTTTTAACAAATCGCTATTCCATTATAATTTAGCGTATTGCGCCAAAAGTACCTGTAAAAAGTATCAAATTAACTCCGCTATCTTTTATCTTAACATATATAATTAAAATTACGAATTTTAAGGGTCGAAAAATATCGCGTTATTTTGGCCCTTTTTTTAATTTTTTTGGGGCCAAAAATAACCCCTTCTCAAAAGATTAAGAAAAAAATTACGGCAAAGAATATACCAATTTTATTGAATTTGGACCACCAGAACCGAAGTTAGAGCGATTTTAGTGAAAAAATAAAAATAATTTTTTTTGCAAAAAAATTAAGAATGGTCAGGTCAATATTGGATTTCGAACCCGCGAACTTAGGTTTCATTAACGTGATTGATAACCACTAGACTATGTGACCAAGAGAATTTGAAATTTTCGAGTGACTATTTTTAAACATAAATAACTTCGGTTCTACAGGGCCGTTTAATCTGAAACTTTTTTCATTGGATAGAGGATAGATTGTAGTGTGTGAAATAGGATAAAACTTGGGAAAAGACTTATGTGCACTTAGTGCAAAATGCACTTAAATAGTGAACATTTTTTCGATATTTCAAACACTATTATTTCCAGTTATATTCATCGTAGAATGTTATTTTTTGGATTAAAATGTAGTTTGGAATGATTTCTAACTATAATCGTAACATTTGTTTAACTTTTTATGTCTATAAAGTGACTTAAAATGTCCATGAATATGGTCCAAAATCGCAAATCCAGATTTATTAAATTGGATTTTTGACACTTTTAGCGACTGACACTTGATCATACACCATCGTAGATCGGTAGAGGATAAACATAAGTTTGTTAAATAAGAGCCACCATTACGATCTGCTAAAGTGCATTTGTACAAATAAGTGTGCAAAAGTGCAAATTTTTTAATAAGGTCAAATTATATAGTATTGGGTTATTTTCTTTGCAGATACTTTATTTTCATATTAATATGTTGTTTGAACCTTACTGAGCGCATTAGGGGATATGCGTACAAATAACCGGCCCTTATGAGGCTTCGATTGGGTAAATTAATAAAACATAAGGTTGTATAGTATAATATTCTAAAAACCAGTGTGATATTAAATGCACTATAAATAATAAATAGAAATCAAATAACAATTGGACCACACAATTAAAAACTCGCACAACTTTGTACTTATTATATCGCTTCAAATTAATTCAACAGTTGATATTTGGGGGAAGGGGGAAGTTACAGTGTGCATTCGGGGGAAGTTTGGTGAACTGCATTTATGCAGTGAATCCAAACTTTCCCCTTTGATATATCATATACTTAAGACATGCTAGGGTGACGGGGAAATATTTGTTACTGTCACACTTTGCTTCCATTTATCCTATCCTTTATTATTACCCCAGTCAGATAAGAGATAATAAACCAGTAAAAACTAAACTGTCTTTCATGCAAACAAATTTCTAACTAAAGACGGCTGAATGACCATGACCATGGAAATAATTTTAAATATAATTGTATATCAACTATTTGGGGAGGCTTCCAAGTTAAACCCGAAAACAATTATTTTGTTACATACAGTAGTAAATAACGTTGTATGTTCTTCTTCCTCTCATAATAAAATATAAATGAAATATCTCAGATCGCTATGCCCTGTAACATTTCACAACCAAAATATTTAAGTGTGAAAAGTGTAGGCCTACCACACTCCGCCCAAACAACCGCAAACGCATAGCCAACAAATTTAACAAAAGGTTACATACATGTTGGGTTCATGACGAGATGAGTGAAAATTGATCGCGTAATATAAAGTAAAAAATTAAGAGACGGGCTGGCTCTCCTCCACTTTCTTACCCAATGGATATGTTGTTGTAATAATCTAATATTGGGGCGGCTTTCTCTCGTTTTTATTGTTTCAGTACGTCCGTCAACTACACTTTTTAACTATGCTAATTAATTTTTTTATTACATATTTTTTACTGTACGTTTCATTTACGGCGAGTATATATATCAATTTGTACTGTATGTTCCACTTTTTAACGATTGTAATAACTTTTAGTCATTTTGAACTGCACGTTTTATCGTTAGTGACGACTATAATTTTTTAATTTCTGTACTACTTGCACTGCTAGTTTTAATGTTATATTGCTTGTGACGTAAACGCCTTAGCATACTTCTATTGTTGTAAATTCGGCGCTATACAAATGCATTATTATTATTATTATTATTATTATTATTATTATGAATAACCCAAAAGAAATTGAAGGCCCACTAACTAAGTAAGGATTTCGACTACTGCAGGACTGGCATAACTATGAATACCAGCCATAGCTGCGTTGTCCATTCAGATTTCATAAGAAACGGTCTTTATATTCAAACCTTTATAGTTTTATATTATCCCAAGCAACAGAGTTCCTGGGAAATCAGTCACTACTGGGTTTTAGTGTTGAACATTTGAGTGTTGCAGAAATGTAATGAAACTTTTTTTAAGGTCAATGCTTTGCAGTATTGGTAGTATTTCATTTAGTCTACCCGACCAAACATATAATGTTTATCGCGGAGAAACACAGACGAGATAGTCCTGTGGAGTAAATGTCGCCCCAATACGGAACTCAGAGGATGGTGTGTCAAACCTCTGGAGTGCCCTCTGGAATACTGAAAGTAAATTGGTGTAACAGAGTAGCAAAGAAGATGTATAATTCTATCCGTGCCAGTTTCTCGCCCAAACAAGCCCTAGGTCCGATTCCAAAGGGAATAAATGATTCAATTATTTTGAGTTTTCCGTTTTCATCAAGAAATCTATCCGGATTAAATTTCATTGGTTCTTCCCACTGATCATTAAAACAAGACGCGTATATACTGTAGAACAACACCATGTTCTCAGGTATATCATACTCTCTTAGTTTAAAGGTTTTTGATACGCGATGTGGTATGGGCTGTGGTGCAATGCAGCCTCTCCTGAGAACTTCCTCAATGACCGCAGAAACATAAATCAAATACTTTTGTTCGCGCTTTCAGACCTTTGGCAGTTTAACCCGCCAAATTACAACTACAGAGTATTTTAATGTAAAAGATAATAAAAATAACGGGGCAATTCAGCAAAGGCTTTTACAACTTTCTATCCGACAGATTCGGCAAACGATCTCTTCCAACTACTCTGTCGATTTCGCACTGCGCTCTCTTTTGAATGTCGGGGTTTAAAATCATGAATAGTATCGCCCAATTAAGAACACTGCTTGTGGTTTCGGTGCCCGCGAAAAACAAGTCACGAACTGTTATGTACAAACCAAACTCATTAAATATATCGTCGTTATTTCCATGCTTCTTTTCTTCCACCAAATACGCGTCGATAAAGTCGTTGACGCAGTTTTCATCAAACTTTTTTCTATGGCTGTTGATTTCTTCTTGAATAAATTTTTTTATTTCTTTATTAATAAGAAATAATTTTCTGGCATTTGTGCCAGGAACGTTAATAAATGCCCGCCAAAATAACGTCAGAGAAGGCTTTCCGAGAAGTTTGAACATTTCGTCCAAGTAATGAATTTGTTTAGTAAAATATTTGTCATTGTAGTCATACTGATGGCCAAAGACGATGCCACAAATAACATTAGAGACACTGGCAACAAGGATGTCCCTAGGGTTGAATGGTCCACTAATTTGATGAATATAGTCAGTTAATGTGATCGCCTCTTTCCTCACTCTTTCTTCAATCATATTTGTTCCCAATCCCATATTTCGGAATACGGAAAGTGTAAACTTACGCGTTCCCTTCCAAATGCGACCGCTTGAAGAGATAACTCCAGCTGTAAAACCCCTCCTTTTGTCAAACGTGATTTCCTTAAATAGCGCAAAAACGCTAACTCTGTCACTTGTCTTCTGTCCTTCAACAACAAATGCTTCTTTAATATCCTTATAATCAAAGATTCCCAGGACCTGAAATCCGGGAATTCTGCGCCGCATTAAACTGCCATATTTCTTTGATAAATTGAACAAGGCTTGTGGTCTGTTGTTACCTGTTAATGACAGCTCTTTTTGAAATCGCGGATCGAATAATGGGAGCATAAATCGTGGCATATAAGGTAAATGAAGGCCACGGTGGGGATTGTTAAACCATTTATAAGTTAATAGGGATGTTATAATAAATATTATTACACTACCGGTATATACAATAAGATTATCCATCTTTATAGTCAAAAAGATATTTAAGCGTCTTAATAACACGTAATTAATAGTCTCGTTAGTAGTTGTTTATAATATTGGTTTAAATTCGTTATTGGGCATTATTTATTCAAAGTTGGAAAATATCAGCGGACTTTGCAATATTGTCAACGTTTGCAATGAGCGCATTGGTTATACCTAGATTATTATTATATAAGATTACTGACTTTTGTTTACTTTAGTTATGAATCCTTGTAAAATATTAAGGGTGGATAGGGTACCGCTGTACTATTGATATTGCCTTTTCATCAAACGCGTAGGCCCTATAGTACACGTTAACATTTTTGGAGAACGTATTTGGAAATGCGGAGGAAGGCGTTATATCCTACCTCGATCGCCATGGTATACGTGTCCACCGAATAACAACTAGAAATAGTAAGAATAGTAGAAATATGAGGATCACTGTTGACATCAATGATAGCGGAAGACTGAAACTTGACAACTTTTGGCCTTCTGGAATTAAATGTCGAGAATGGATATATCACCAAAGAATATATTGCGGCCAGAACAATGACCACTCTTCACAGCACAGACTCTCTGCCGCTGCCGCATCCCATTATGGATATACCAGCCATCAGAGACGGACACATTATGTTTGACGAAAGTAGAAAGGATGAACTGAGAAGAATAGGAGCAGATGAAGTGAAGGATGAGGTCAAGTGAATGTACATTAAATACTCATGGATTTTTAACAAACATGGACTATATCAAGGACCTCCTCTCGCAGTGTGACTTTCTTGCTCTCCAGGAACACTGGCTTGACGATATGGAGTGCCAAAGTCTTCTTGTCAACCTTCATGAAGATTTCGACACAGTTTACGCCGTCAGAAAAATGATGGAATCTGAACACCGTGTACGAGGGGCTGGTGGAGTAGCACTACTTATGAGAAAAGACAAGCTTAGGACTTGGTCAGATATTAATGGAGGTGGTGACATTGTTGGTATCACTGGCCAGTGGCCAGCCACACAGTAGTGGTTGTCAGCCACTCTTGTTACTATCTTGACATGGTCCAGACACGATGGGCCTAGCAGCATACCAGGATTTTCTGGGTCGCCTGGAAGGCCTTCTCTCACAATATGAAGGATGTCTACCAATAATCCTAACTGATTCGAATGGCGATGTAGGGCCTCTTCAGGGAAAACGAAGCGATTTAAAATATAGCAGGGCATCTACTCAAGGATCTTATCTGAACAGTTTCCTTTTATCTACAAACTTGCTTGCAGCGGACACTTATAATAAATTTATCGGACCAACCACTACATTTCGAGGGCCTAATGGCGGCGCATCATATATAGATCACATTATAACATCACATAGTGGACTCAAGCAAATATCGTTTGGCTCAGTACTCCATGATGATCCTGCAAACAACAACTCAGACCACACCCCTGTTACCGCAACATTTAACCACAACATCTAATTTTTAACTCAACAAAGGGCTATCCAGATAAAATAGAACACACTAGCAGACCGAAGTTTAGGCAAGTCAGATTCAACTGGTCCAGGGTGTCCAGCTCTAACAGAGAAGAATACAAAACTGCCATTAGTTCAATAATTGTAAAGAAGATAGCAGAGTTGAAGAGTATAAGGCAGATGACCCCAGCATCGATCAGCTCAATCAATCATGGAAGGAATTCAATCAGCCATTATCAGCACTGCCAAACAGTTCATTCCAGTTCTCCAGCCAAATCGTAAATGCAGGAATCTTAGAATCCGCTCGAAACTCTTAAAGGACAGTTCCAAAGCAACACGTGACCTTTATAAACTCTGGAGTGACAATGGTAGAGATCAAAAAGATCCCATCCACTATGAATTCAAAGAATCACAGCGACGTACTAAAAGAATAAAAAATTTCTTGAGTAAAAACCTAGTTAGATGCTCAAATAATAATTGGTCTCATAAGTTCAACAGCAACCCTAAGTCCTTCTGGTCCAATGTGAACATATCGAGTAGGCCTACTGCACCTACATCTATGAGCCCACTATACGGGAACACATCACTGCTAAGCTCAGTAGGAACCAAGGGCCAATTATCAACAGCCTCAATGATAAATTAAACTCAGCCTGTGCACATTCCTATATCCCCACAAATATCAGTGCTGTCAGTAAAACGGGCGATATCAAATTTATCTACTGGAAAATCTCCTGACTTTGCCTCAATAACCGCTGAACATTTGCTGCAGATGAACCCGGGCCCCATTTGTAGCTTTCTTGCTGATACTATAAACTTCTGCCTCCAGCTGAAACAAGTCCCGGAGATATTCGGTTATATATTCGGTCATATCGGCCTATAGCCTCAATTAGCCTATGGGCCAAGATATTTGAGAGGATCATGCTCATCGATTTCCTCGTAAACATTAAGGTAAACGATAATCAGACTGCCTACCGGGATAAAATCCGAACAGACATTGCCATAGCAACGGTCCTGGCTGGAATGCCTGAACCATAATCTACACATGAAGAGCTCGGTTTCCTTTGCCAACTCGACAGTGAGTCAGCGTTTGACTCAGTGGATTTCACATTACTGGGGAAGAAGATGCTGGAATACGTCAATCCACACATAGTTGCTACAATTCTCAATTACTACCGCATAGTGTAATGATACAAGTTTGGGAGAGGCCAATGAATCGAAAACAGATCAATATAACAGCCAAATATATGGTTAAATAAAGTTACAATTCTTTTTTCATCTGGTTGGAAAACAGGTCCACAAAATGTTTGAAGCTTAAAACATTATTTAACAGCTGAGTGTTAAGGCTGGAACATAGTTATTCCCTACCAGTGCAGAATTGTTGTTGTGTCCTTAATATAATTATTATATTATTTCATCTGAATCTTTGTCTGCCGTTTCTGAGTGGAGGGTATGATATCGTGTACCGATTACAACTAATGTAACCGATAGTTTATTATATTGATCGCGCCATTTGGTCAACATTGATTTATTTTTTTCCATTACAACTTTGCAAAAGAAATACCACCGATCCTGAGCCCCAACATTGTTTAGGATCGGCTGTGATGCGTTATATTTATATTACCGTAATTAACCAATACGATTCTGTTATTCAGTGTTTCCAGCATTATTTTAGTGATATTTCCTTCATGACATTTTAAATGCTACAATAAATTATTTCTTAAAGCTTAAATTGTTAAAGAGGAATTTAATACTCTAATGTTATACTACGAACGTAGACGTTGTTGTACCCGTCACAAAAAATGTTATTTTGTTGTGTTTTTTGATGGCCCTAGGGCCTGAGTACTATTTTGGGCTTAATATCCTGCCTGATTTTTTTGTAGTTTGTGGGTGTAGACTACAATGGTGTGTAGCAGTATACTATAAGGTGTGTAGCAGTAGACTATATGGTGTGTAACTGTAGAATACATGGTGTGTAGCTGTAGACTACATGGAGTGTACCTGTTGTAGACTACATGGTGTGTAGCTGTTGTAGACTACATGGTGCGTAGCTGTAGAATACATGGTGTGTAGCTGTAGACTACATGGAGTGTAGCTGTTGTAGACTACATGGTGTGTAGCTGTTGTAGACTACATGGTGCGTAGCTGTAGACTACATGGAGTGTAGCTGTTGTAGACTACATGGTGTGTAGCTGTTGTAGACTACATGGTGCGTAGCTGTAGAATACATGGTGTGTAGCTGTAGACTACATGGAGTGTAGCTGTTGTAGACTACATGGTGCGTAGCTGTAGAATACATGGTGTGTAGCTATAGACTACATGGAGTGTAGCTGTTGTAGACTATATGGTGTGTAGCTGTTGTAGACTACATGGTGGTAACTGTAGACTACATGGTGTGTAGCTGTAGACTACATGGTGCGTAGCTGTAGAATACATGGTGTGTAGCTGTAGACTACATGGAGTGTAGCTGTTGTAGACTACATGGTGTGTTGATGTAGACTACATGGTGTGTAGCTGTAGACTACATGGCGTGTAGCTGTTGTAGACTACATGGTGTGTTGATGTAGACTATACATGGTGTGTAGCTGTAGACTACATGGTGTGTAGCTGTTATAGACTACATGGTGTGTAGCTGTAGACTGCATAGTGTGTAGCTGTAGACTACATGGTGTGTAGTTGTAGACTACATGGTGTGTAGCTGTAGACTACATGGTGTGTAGCTGTAGACTACATGGTGTGTAGCTGTAGACTACATGGTGTGTAGCTGTAGACTACATGGTGTGTAGCTGTAGACTACATGGTGTGTAGCTGTAGACTGCATGGTGTGTAGCTGTAGACTACATGGCGTGTAGATGTTGTAGACTACATGGTGTGTTGATGTAGACTACATGGTGTGTAGCTGTAGACTGCATGGTGTGTAGCTGTAGACTACATGGCGTGCAGCTGTAGAGTACATGGTGGGTAGCTGTATACTATATGGTGTGTAGCTGTAGAATACATGGTGTGTAGCTGTTGTAGACTACATGGTGTGAAGCTGTAGACTACATGGTGTGTAGCTGTAGACTACATGGTGTGCAGCTGTAGAGTACATGGTGGGTAGCTGTAGACTATATGGTGTGTAGCTGTAGAATACAGGTGTGTAGCTGTTGTAGACTACATGGTGTGAAGCTGTAGAATACATGGTGTGTAGCTGTAGACTACATGGTGTGTCGCTGTAGACTACATGGTGTGTAGCTGTAGACTACATGGTGTGTAGCTGTAGACTACATGGTGTGTAGCTGTAGACTACATGGTGTGTAGCTGTAGACTACATGGTGTGTAGCTGTTGTAGACTTCCTGATGCGTAGCTGTAGACTACATGGTGTGTAGCTGTAGACTACATGGTGTGTAGCTGTAGACTACATGGTGTGTAGCTGTAGACTACACGGTGTGTAGCTGTAGACTGCATGGTGTGTAGCTGTAGACTGCATAGTGTGTAGCTGTAGACTACATGGTGTGTAGTTGTAGACTACATGGTGTGTAGCTGTAGACTACATGGTGTGTAGTTGTAGACTACATGGTGTGTAGCTGTAGAATACATGGTGCGTAGCTGTAGACTACATGGTGTGTAGCTGTAGACTACATGGTGTGTAGCTGTAGACTACATGGTGTGAAGCTGTAGACTACATGGTGTGTAGCTGTAGACTACATGGTGTGTAGCTGTAGACTACATGGTGTGTAGCTGTAGACTACATGGTGTGTAGCTGGAGACTACATGGTGTGTAGCTGTAGACTACATGGCGTGTAGCTGTTGTAGACTACATGGTGTGTTGATGTAGACTACATGGTGTGTAGCTGTAGACTACATGGTGTGTAGCTGCTATAGACTACATGGTGTGTAGCTGTAGACTGCATAGTGTGTAGCTGTAGACTACATGGTGTGTAGTTGTAGACTGCATGGTGTGTAGCTGTTGTAGACTACATGGTGTGTAGCTGTAGACTGCATGGTGTGTAGCTGTAGACTTCATGGCGTGTAGCTGTTGTAGACTACATGGTGTGTTGATGTAGACTACATGGTGTGTAGCTGTAGACTGCATGGTGTGTAGCTGTAGACTACATGGCGTGTAGCTGTTGTAGACTACGTGGTGTGTTGATGTAGACTACATGGTGTGTAGCTGTTGTAGACTTCATGATGCGTAGCTGTAGACTACATGGTGTGTAACTGTAGACTACGGTGTGTAGCTGTAGACTACATGGTGCGTAGCTGTAGACTACATGGTGTGAAGCTGTAGACTACATGGTGTGTAGATGTAGACTACATGGTGTGTAGCTGTAGACTACATGGTGTGAAGCTGTAGACTACATAGTGTGTAGCTGTAGACTACATGGTGTGTAGCTGTAGACTACATGGTGTGTAGCTGTAGACTACATGGTGTATAGCTGTTGTAGACTACGGTGTGTTGCTGTAGACTACATGGTGTGTAGCTGTAGAATACATGGTGTGTAAGAGTTGTAGACTACATGGTGTGTAGTTGTAGACTACATGGTGTGTAGCTGTAGACTACGGTGTGTAGCTGTAGACTACATGGTGTGTAGCTGTAGAATACATGGTGTGTAGCTGTTGTAGACTACATGGTGTGTAGTTGTAGACTACATGGTGTGTAGCTGTAGACTACATGGTGGGTAGCTGTAGACTACATGGTGGGTAGCTGTAGACTACATGATGTGTAGCTGTTGTAGACTACATGATGTGTAGCTGTAGACTTCATTAACATTGTAAAACCCAATAGCTAGTTGATTCCGTTCACTCAACAGAGTTAATGTGGCGTTAAAATTATTATTTTCGTACAAATATAATATGTTATATAGTGTAATATACCACCGTTGATTGTGAAAGCAATAGAGATAATCACAACTAACATAATAATAATCTTAATATGAACTGAACTCAATTATTATCAATAATTACCTCCTACTACCTTACTATTATAAACAATAATCACTGTTAAAAAAAATATGCAATATTTATTTCCTTCCCTGGCATCTACCAGCCCTTTATATTAATCCTCCCTGCATTTGTTATCGGTTTGTTTTAAACTTCGATTTTATTCATTCTCAATTTATATTGCGATTTTAAACAATCCATTGGATTTATTAAAGATAATTTGGGCCAATAAGCTTAAAAGTGGCCAAAAAGTGGTACAAATTGACCGAAAAAATTTTGTCGGAAATTAGTGCAAAACCATTCGAAAGATAATTTCATGGCGAATCTTGTGATGGTAGAGGGAGAACATGACGCGCTGCTCAAAGGGAGATATATGGCAAAAACTAATGTCATATCTATAACGTTTTTGTCTACCACTGTAACGCATTACAGTGATGACATTTATGGGACAAACCTCTGTAACGGCTATCTGTAACGGTAATTATGTTATATGGATTTTGCAGTATTTATAACTTATTGCTTCGACAATAAGGTAATTTATTGGACAAACATCTGTAACAAACAGCGATATCTGACCATAACCATCGCATCCACTAAATTATATATGTACTTAATACACATGATTTCCAATAAATATAGAAAGAGTTTTTCACTAACATTTTTCTGTGTAACCGATAATCTTGTTTAACACGATTTTTTGTTATCCCGTATTAAATTTTCTCAATCGCGCCGCTTTTTATATGCTTGTTTAAAATACTCTGTATAACAACCGCGGTCAATTTGTTATCTGTACTTATTTAACCGCTCCCTGGCGTTTCTCTGCAACTGATTCAGAGACGTCCATTACCTCATCCAATAAACGGATCTGACTAAACTATCACAATAATATAAGTAGTGCACAAGTCCGTCATGTAAGTCAGTAAGTGATGTTAAGCCAATGATTTCGAAATTGATAGTAAAATATAGGCCTTTTATACGCATTAGAGTATTTAATCATTAGAGTAAATTATAATCTTACATTGAAGTTACACAAAGACTCACTGATAACAGTCACTGGATTATTTACTTTTGTTTATTTATTGCTTCATGTGAGATGAAATTAGATATACAAATTTATTGAAGTCTATCTATATACGGACCCAGAAGCTCTGGATTCATACAATTTCATATGTGAAGTGAATCTGCGCTTTACTCCCCAGAATCCACAATCACCTCTTCCCGGATAGAGATAAACATGAATCCGTGTTTTACTCCCCTTACGGGATCCAGTAACACTTGGCAATGAAAATTAGCTTGAATTCGCATTTTGCATTCATTTCCGGATTTCATGAAAATCCGGATCCGCGTTTTAACCTCAAAATTCGAGAACCGATCCGGATCCTGCATCCAGTTCCGCGTTTTACACTTACCCATCCTACACTACCACATTACCATGAGCAGTAAGGATGTCAGTAGGAAGACGAAGAACGTATCAAACGAGTAGGCATTCAATATTGTCAGTGATGCCTTATTGTATTTCAGGATGACACTCCGTTACAGATAGGACTGTCATACAGATTGGACTGAAAACCTACAGTCTGTAACGCATCGATAACTGGTTATATAATGCGTTACAGATGAGACATGCCCTATCTGTAACGCACTGCACTGTAACGGTGACGCGTTACAGATGGTTGACAAAAACGCTTACAACCGCTACACATCCTAGGTGTTTATTTACCACATTAACTCTTGGGGTTAATGCGGCATAAATTAAAATTGCCTTTCCACACGTACCATTATACTTGTATGAGATTAATATTATCAAAATCTATGGCCACATTTGTAGCGTTACAGATATGGACGTTTATGCTTTCTATATTGACTTTGTTAAACATAAATGCTTCCCAAATGAGCTTACCTTACCCTTTGTATGTGATATTTGGCCTATATATGTTAGAAACCCTGTAGATTCTAAATATATCAAAATTGAAAACCTACAGTTACTACTTCAGATTCAAGACGTAAATGTTACATATGTGACGCAAAAATTGAAAAATCCGTGCCCATTTTATGTATCGATCTCAAATGGTTCAACATGAATATTATGGCCTGAAATATATCGGAAAAGAAAGCAAAACATCTAAGCTTCCCAACAATATATAGGTTTCCTATATATTTGCCACTTGGGGTGATAAAATTTACAGTTGTTTGTGGTCGTGTCATGTAAGGGACAACTGATTTTCACGATATTTCAGTCTTTAATGGGGCATATCTTTTGACTGCCTTAACAGATTTTCATAATTTTTAGTGCGTAAGCTGCGCAAATAAATTAGCTACAAAATAATATATAACTTTATTACATACGAATAAATTACAGCATTTAAATTTTAACTTCCGGACAAACCATTGGCCACTTTTAAGCTTATCCCATTTACATTTACAGTCAATTCTGATTTTGCTGTAAATAAACCTTGAGTGTAACAAAAGTCTAGGCCTAGGAATGTCAGTTTGCCGGAAATATGTTTTTCAAGGAGATTTCCGGAAAAGCACTTTAGTTAAAGCCAGGACACATAACCACTTCCAACACCACTAGATAGGAATCACTTGTTTCTAGTCTTTACTCAACTTGTCTGATAGGGTTACAATCATAATAACAAATAAAAGATGAAATAAAAAAATATTTCAAAAAAAAATATGAAAGCCTGTATTACGAGATAGCATCTTGCTCGACGCCCCGGATTGAACACGGGATCTCTTACCTCTAGGTAGAAATAGATTGAGGAACTACAAAAAAACGATTTATAATATTCCCAATTTTGAAATAAATTATTAACGACAAATTATGCCAATTAATTCCCGTCTTGTAGGCCTTCGGTAATTCCAAATTAACCTAGAAGATATAAAATAAAAATATAAGTCTGTTTCTCACTTAACCAAATAAATTACTTTATTGGTCGTTTCAAACAAACTTTAAAATACTCTTCGGTTTTTTCTCCCTGCTAAGGCAGTTTAAAGAAAAAACGTCATAAGCTGTTTGATTGAAACTAAAATAAAGAAATCTTGGAAATATATATTAACAATAAGATAACAACCGACAAAATAAACAATAAGTAATTCAATAGCGATGTTAGACAAGTTATATTCTACAAAACATAACTAAATTATAAAAGAAGGTAAAATTTGGGATTAAATACATCCCAGAGGTAACAATATTATTAGCACATAAAAGCTAGGTGTTCTTATTAATCAACTGTATTACACCATGTCCTGGAATATAGTGTCGTAATTCAGTCATAAGGACCCTCCCAAATTTTTTTACAATTATAGTAATGTGAACGTATGAAATTTGAAACAGCTATAGTTCACCTCCTTTCTCCCTAGTGGGTGAGTCAGAATTTTTATTTTTGCTTTTATTCTTTAGCTACAAGCGTTTGAAAAAAGTGCCTCCAGGATAGTCGTACTGCAGTTATTCCTCAATCTTATATTGTTGGTACCAATGGAAAGCTGGTCATGTAAGGATTCCAAATATGTAAAAATATTTTAATTTGGTTTGGAAATAGGTTTGGACATATGGTCATTCGAATGTTGCATGTATTTGCTTCCGCAGCAGGCTAATAATTATTATATTTAATAAAATACACAATATTCTGGAACATGTTGTTTATCTCAATAGAAGCTGGGCAACAATGCAATGGCTATATAATAATACAAGTACGTGGATATTCATACATAAACAAAATGTTCTAGAACATGGTGTGTTTATTAAATATAATAAAATGGCCAGCAGCGGAAGTAATACATGCAACATTCGAATGCCCTTTTAATTTCCAACCAAATTTTAACATTTTTGGAATCCTTGCATGGCCAGCGCTACCAACAAATTAATGAAGAATAACTGTAGTACAACTGCTGCAATATCGCTGGAGACACTTTTTTTAAACACTTATAGCTAAAGAAAGCAAAAAAAAAAAATTCTGATTCACCCACTAAGGAGAAAGAAGGTGAACTATAGCTGTTTCAAATAACCCATTATGAATATTTGTAGAAAACTTTGGGGGGGGGGGGGTCCATGTCACTGAATTATGACTCAATATTCCAGGACATAAATGATATATTAATGAAATAATTAAAGGTTTTATCAGTGATTGTAAAACTAATTAATGTGAGTAATTATCAAATTGGATGAGAACAACCACCAATATATAAAAGAATTACTAAAATTAGCACATAAATAACGCACCTTCAGGCAAAACGTTTAGTATTTAGTATAATTATTTAGCAGGATGTTCAAAGCTTTACCTTTTTAGGGTGGCCCACAAAATTTACCACGTTTTCATTTATTAATACTCATCCCCATATGAATGAAGGAGACCAACTTTGACTTTGGTATATGTCTGGATAAAAATTGTTGATATGGAAACTTTTTACAATAATTTACTAAGGTTGGTAGACCTCAACATGGATGGGCACCCCCGATGACACCACGACGAGCGATGCTCAGCAGGCATAGCATCAATCACCGTTTATATTGCACGCTGACGACGTTCACTTATATCCCTAACGGAGTGAACTGCGCAGGTCACACTGAGACGGACTGGAGAGCATGGTGACCAAGGGATGGGGCCATCCGTGGCAATCCAACGGCCAGGGGACGTCTGGCTGTTGGAGTCACGAACAACAATGCGATGGGGATTGGGACTCCATCTTGCTGAAAAACGTATTCCATCTGCTAATTGAATTTCGGCAGCAGAAAGGTCCGCAGCATATCAAGGTAGACCTTGAGCGACCCTTCAACCAACTTATTTCGGTACTCTATCTCCAAAATTCAGAAATTCCATATGTTTTCTCGGCCACTTCTTCATTGCTAAATTACACGTTATTGAAATCTCTGTCTTCTAAAAGTTCCAGAATTTCATCAGTGGCCATCACCCTCACCAGATAATAGTTTGGCTTTAACCCATGTAATAACTGATCCTTGTACAGCCTGAACTTCAGTTGGTTACTCACAGGATATGCTAACGATACGCGACGCACAGATGTGTCTCGGGTGGAAAGTACGTTTTAATCTTACCGGCAGAAATCTTCGCTGGAGAAAGGGGCGGTCTTCCAGAACCTTTTTACGAAGCACAGATTTTTCCGTTTCAAACTTGTTTGTTAAGCGTGCGATCACTTTTGTCAGGTGGACGCACACCTGGATAAAAATGTGTGTAAATTTTAAACTAGTGAGTTTTTAGAGTTTGTCTGGTAAAATAACTTAATGATAAAGACCTTCTGTTTTCCAGGATACTATATTTTCTAGAATCTGGAAGGTCTAGCAACTAACAGGCGATTGGTATCGTTACTTGTTTAAAATGTCTAATATTTTCAAACGTACTAACTCAATTCCCATAGCAACAATTTTTATCCAATTATTGTCTAGGCAACATCAAGTTATCAACTTTACATTTATAAGGGGATGCGCTATTGAAAAATGAAAAGGGGGTACATTTATCATAACATGATTGAGATTAAAGGTTTTGCACCTAGTTACATAATTTAGGATATTATTTATTACAAACGACATTGATTAGTTCTGTTTTATAACAGTGAGCGGTTTCTAGTTTATGTAAAACTGGTTAAATCAAATCTCATTGATTTCAGACTTTTATTGGTGAAGTATATTACAACTCGCATTCCATTCCATCTACGGCTCAGCTAAATCCCGGAGGGTCGCCAGCTGATCTTCGGAAACACCGAGTTCCAACAATGAAGGTTCTTCTTCGTCTAACCACTTACTGAAACAGATAAATAGTTAGTCAGTTCATCTAACCACTTACTGAAACAGATAAATAGTTAGTCAGTTAATCTAACCACTTCTGAAACAAATGAATAGTTAGTCAGTTCATCTAACCACTTACTGAAACAGATAAATAGTTAGTCAGTTCATCTAATCACTTACTGAAACAGATAAAGTTAGTCAGTTCATCTAACCACTTACTGAAACAGATAAATAGTTAGTCAGTTCATCTTACCACTTACTGAAACAGATAAATAGTTAGTCAGTTCATCTAACCACTTACTGAAACAGATAAATAGTTAGTCAGTTCATCTAACCATTTAATGAAACAGATAAATAGTTAGTCAGTTCATCTAACCACTTACTGAAACAGATAAAGTTAGTCAGTTCATCTAACCACTTACTGAAACAGATAAATAGTTAGCCAGTTCATCTAACCACTTACTGAAACAGATAAATAGTTAGTCAGTTCATCTAACCACTTACTGAAACAGATAAAGTTAGTTAGTTCATCTAACCACTTACTGAAACAGATAAAGTTAGTCAGTTCATCTAACCATTTACTGAAACAGATAAATAGTTAGTCAGTTAATCCAACCACTTACTGAAACAGATAAAGTTAGTCAGTTCATCTAACCACTTACTGAAACAGATAAAGTTAGTCAGTTCATCTAACCACTTACTGAAACAGATAAAGTTAGTCAGTTCATCTAACCACTTACTGAAACAGATAAATAGTTAGTCAGTTCATCTAACCATTTACTGAAACAGATAAATAGTTAGCCAGTTCATCTAACCACTTACTGAAACAGATAAAGTTAGCCAGTTCATCTAACCACTTACTGAAACAGATAAAGTTAGTCAGTTCATCTAACCACTTACTGAAACAGATAAATAGTTAGTCAGTTCATCTAACCAATAAATGAAACAGATAAATAGTTAGTCAGTTCATCTAACCACTTACTGAAACAGATAAATAGTTAGTCAGTTCATCTAACCACTTACTGAAACAGATAAATAGTTAGTCAGTTCATCTAACCACTTACTGAAACAGATAAATAGTTAGTCAGTTCATCTAACCATTTAATGAAACAGATAAATAGTTAGTCAGTTCATCTAACCACTTACTGAAACAGATAAAGTTAGTCAGTTCATCTAACCACTTACTGAAACAGATAAATAGTTAGCCAGTTCATCTAACCACTTACTGAAACAGATAAATAGTTAGTCAGTTCATCTAACCACTTACTGAAACAGATAAAGTTAGTTAGTTCATCTAACCACTTACTGAAACAGATAAAGTTAGTCAGTTCATCTAACCATTTACTGAAACAGATAAATAGTTAGTCAGTTAATCCAACCACTTACTGAAACAGATAAAGTTAGTCAGTTCATCTAACCACTTACTGAAACAGATAAAGTTAGTCAGTTCATCTAACCACTTACTGAAACAGATAAAGTTAGTCAGTTCATCTAACCACTTACTGAAACAGATAAATAGTTAGTCAGTTCATCTAACCATTTACTGAAACAGATAAATAGTTAGCCAGTTCATCTAACCACTTACTGAAACAGATAAAGTTAGCCAGTTCATCTAACCACTTACTGAAACAGATAAAGTTAGTCAGTTCATCTAACCACTTACTGAAACAGATAAATAGTTAGTCAGTTCATCTAACCAATAAATGAAACAGATAAATAGTTAGTCAGTTCATCTAACCACTTACTGAAACAGATAAATAGTTAGTCAGTTCATCTAACCACTTACTGAAACAGATAAATAGTTAGTCAGTTCATCTAACCACTTACTGAAACAGATAAATAGTTAGTCAGTTCATCTAACCACTTACTGAAACAGATAAATAGTTAGTCAGTTCATCTAACCATTTAATGAAACAGATAAATAGTTAGTCAGTTCATCTAACCACTTACTGAAACAGATAAAGTTAGTCAGTTCATCTAACCACTTACTGAAACAGATAAATAGTTAGCCAGTTCATCTAACCACTTACTGAAACAGATAAATAGTTAGTCAGTTCATCTAACCACTTACTGAAACAGATAAAGTTAGTTAGTTCATCTAACCACTTACTGAAACAGATAAAGTTAGTCAGTTCATCTAACCATTTACTGAAACAGATAAATAGTTAGTCAGTTAATCCAACCACTTACTGAAACAGATAAAGTTAGTCAGTTCATCTAACCACTTACTGAAACAGATAAAGTTAGTCAGTTCATCTAACCACTTACTGAAACAGATAAAGTTAGTCAGTTCATCTAACCACTTACTGAAACAGATAAATAGTTAGTCAGTTCATCTAACCATTTACTGAAACAGATAAATAGTTAGCCAGTTCATCTAACCACTTACTGAAACAGATAAAGTTAGCCAGTTCATCTAACCACTTACTGAAACAGATAAAGTTAGTCAGTTCATCTAACCACTTACTGAAACAGATAAATAGTTAGTCAGTTCATCTAACCAATAAATGAAACAGATAAATAGTTAGTCAGTTCATCTAACCACTTACTGAAACAGATAAATAGTTAGTCAGTTCATCTAACCACTTACTGAAACAGATAAATAGTTAGTCAGTTCATCTAACCACTTACTGAAACAGATAAATAGTTAGTCAGTTCATCTAACCACTTACTGAAACAAATAAATAATTAGTCAGTTCATCTAACCATTTAATGAAACAGATAAATAGTTAGTCAGTTCATCTAACCACTTACTGAAACAGATAAAGTTAGTCAGTTCATCTAACCATTTAATGAAACAGATAAATAGTTAGTCAATTCATCTAACCACTTACTGAAACAGATAAAGTTAGTCAGTTCATCTAACCATTTAATGAAACAGATAAATAGTTAGTCAGTTCATCTAACCACTTACTGAAACAGATAAATAGTTAGTCAGTTCATCTAACCACTTACTGAAACAGATAAATAGTTAGTCAGTTCATCTAACCAATAAATGAAACAGATAAATAGTTAGTCAGTTCATCTAACCACTTACTGAAACAGATAAATAGTTAGTCAGTTCATCTAACCACTTACTGAAACAGATAAATAGTTAGTCAGTTCATCTAACCACTTACTGAAACAGATAAATAGTTAGTCAGTTCATCTAACCACTTACTGAAACAGATAAATAGTTAGTCAGTTCATCTAACCACTTACTGAAACAGATAAATAGTTAGTCAGTTCCTCTAACCACTTACTGAAACAGATAAATAGTTAGTCAGTTCATCTAACCACTTACTGAAACAGATAAATAGTTAGTCAGTTCATCTAACCACTTACTGAAACAGATAAATAATTAGTCAGTTCATCTAACCAATAAATGAAACAGATAAATAGTTAGTCAGTTCATCTAACCACTTACTGAAACAGATAAATAGTTAGTCAGTTCATCTAACCACTTACTGAAACAGATAAATAGTTAGTCAGTTCATCTAACCAATAAATGAAACAGATAAATAGTTAGTCAGTTCATCTAACCACTTACTGAAACAGATAAATAATTAGTCAGTTCATCTAACCGCTTACTGAAACAGATAAATAGTTAGTCAGTTCATCTAACCACTTACTGAAACAGATAAATAGTTAGTCAGTTCATCTAACCACTTACTGAAACAGATAAATAGTTAGTCAGTTCATCTAACCACTTACTGAAACAGATAAATAGTTAGTCAGTTCATCTAACCACTTACTGAAACAAATAAATAGTTAGTCAGTTCATCTAACCATTTAATGAAACAGATAAAGTTAGTCAGTTCATCTAACCATTTAATGAAACAGATAAATAGTTAGTCAGTTAATCCAACCACTTACTGAAACAGATAAATAGTTAGTCAGTTCATCTAACCATTTAATGAAACAGATAAAGTTAGTCAGTTCATCTAACCATTTAATGAAACAGATAAATAGTTAGTCAGTTCATCTAACCATTTAATGAAACAGATAAATAGTTAGTCAATTCATCTAACCACTTACTGAAACAGATAAAGTTAGTCAGTTCATCTAACCATTTAATGAAACAGATAAATAGTTAGTCAGTTCATCTAACCACTTACTGAAACAGATAAATAGTTAGTCAGTTCATCTAACCACTTACTGAAACAGATAAATAGTTAGTCAGTTCATCTAACCACTTACTGAAACAGATAAATAGTTAGTCAGTTCATCTAACCACTTACTGAAACAGATACATAGTTAGTCAGTTCATCTAACCACTTACTGAAACAGATAAATAGTTAGTCAGTTCATCTAACCACTTACTGAAACAGATAAATAGTTAGTCAGTTCATCTAACCACTTACTGAAACAGATAAATAGTTAGTGAGTTCATCTAACCACTTACTGAAACAGATAAATAGTTAGTGAGTTCATCTAACCAATAAATGAAACAGATAAATAGTTAGTCAGTTCATCTAACCACTTACTGAAACAAATAAATAATTAGTCAGTTCATCTAACCATTTAATGAAACAGATAAATAGTTAGTCAGTTCATCTAACCACTTACTGAAACAGATAAATAGTTAGTCAGTTCATCTAACCACTTACTGAAACAGATAAATAGTTAGTCAGTTCATCTAACCACTTACTGAAACAGATAAAGTTAGCCAGTTCATCTAACCACTTACTGAAACAGATAAATAGTTAGTCAGTTCATCTAACCACTTACTGAAACAGATAAATAGTTAGTCAGTTCATCTAACCATTTAATGAAACAGATAAATAGTTAGTCAGTTCATCTAACCACTTACTGAAACAGATAAAGTTAGTCAGTTCATCTAACCATTTAATGAAACAGATAAATAGTTAGTCAATTCATCTAACCACTTACTGAAACAGATAAAGTTAGTCAGTTCATCTAACCATTTAATGAAACAGATAAATAGTTAGTCAGTTCATCTAACCACTTACTGAAACAGATAAATAGTTAGTCAGTTCATCTAACCAATAAATGAAACAGATAAATAGTTAGTCAGTTCATCTAACCACTTACTGAAACAGATAAAGTTAGTCAGTTCATCTAACCATTTAATGAAACAGATAAATAGTTAGTCAATTCATCTAACCACTTACTGAAACAGATAAAGTTAGTCAGTTCATCTAACCATTTAATGAAACAGATAAATAGTTAGTCAGTTCATCTAACCACTTACTGAAACAGATAAATAGTTAGTCAGTTCATCTAACCAATAAATGAAACAGATAAATAGTTAGTCAGTTCATCTAACCACTTACTGAAACAGATAAATAGTTAGTCAGTTCATCTAACCACTTACTGAAACAGATAAAGTTAGTCAGTTCATCTAACCATTTAATGAAACAGATAAATAGTTAGTCAATTCATCTAACCACTTACTGAAACAGATAAAGTTAGTCAGTTCATCTAACCATTTAATGAAACAGATAAATAGTTAGTCAGTTCATCTAACCACTTACTGAAACAGATAAATAGTTAGTCAGTTCATCTAACCAATAAATGAAACAGATAAATAGTTAGTCAGTTCATCTAACCACTTACTGAAACAGATAAATAGTTAGTCAGTTCATCTAACCACTTACTGAAACAGATAAAGTTAGCCAGTTCATCTAACCACTTACTGAAACAGATAAATAGTTAGTCAGTTCATCTAACCACTTACTGAAACAGATAAATAGTTAGTCAGTTCATCTAACCATTTAATGAAACAGATAAATAGTTAGTCAGTTCATCTAACCACTTACTGAAACAGATAAAGTTAGTCAGTTCATCTAACCATTTAATGAAACAGATAAATAGTTAGTCAGTTCATCTAACCACTTACTGAAACAGATAAATAGTTAGTCAGTTCATCTAACCAATAAATGAAACAGATAAATAGTTAGTCAGTTCATCTAACCACTTACTGAAACAGATAAATAGTTAGTCAGTTCATCTAACCACTTACTGAAACAGATAAAGTTAGCCAGTTCATCTAACCACTTACTGAAACAGATAAATAGTTAGTCAGTTCATCTAACCACTTACTGAAACAGATAAATAGTTAGTCAGTTCATCTAACCATTTAATGAAACAGATAAATAGTTAGTCAGTTCATCTAACCATTTACTGAAACAGATAAAGTTAGTCAGTTCATCTAACCATTTAATGAAACAGATAAATAGTTAGTCAATTCATCTAACCACTTACTGAAACAGATAAAGTTAGTCAGTTCATCTAACCATTTAATGAAACAGATAAATAGTTAGTCAGTTCATCTAACCACTTACTGAAACAGATAAATAGTTAGTCAGTTCATCTAACCAATAAATGAAACAGATAAATAGTTAGTCAGTTCATCTAACCACTTACTGAAACAGATAAATAGTTAGTCAGTTCATCTAACCACTTACTGAAACAGATAAAGTTAGCCAGTTCATCTAACCACTTACTGAAACAGATAAATAGTTAGTCAGTTCATCTAACCACTTACTGAAACAGATAAATAGTTAGTCAGTTCATCTAACCGCTTACTGAAACAGATAAATAGTTAGTCAGTTCATCTAACCACTTACTGAAACAGATAAATAGTTAGTCAGTTCATCTAACCATTTAATGAAACAGATAAATAGTTAGTCAGTTCATCTAACCACTTACTGAAACAGATAAAGTTAGTCAGTTCATCTAACCATTTAATGAAACAGATAAATAGTTAGTCAGTTCATCTAACCACTTACTGAAACAGATAAATAGTTAGTCAGTTCATCTAACCACTTACTGAAACAGATAAAGTTAGTCAGTTCATCTAACCATTTAATGAAACAGATAAATAGTTTGTCAGTTCATCTAACCACTTACTGAAACAGATAAAGTTAGTCAGTTCATCTAACCATTTAATGAAACACTAAATAGTTAGTCAGTTCATCTAACCACTTACTGAAACAGATAAATAGTTAGTCAGTTCATCTAACCACTTACTGAAACAGATAAATAGTTAGTCAGTTCATCTAACCACTTACTGAAACAGATAAATAGTTAGTCAGTTCATCTAACCACTTACTGAAACAGATAAATAGTTAGTCAGTTCATCTAACCAATAAATGAAACAGATAAATAGTTAGTCAGTTCATCTAACCACTTACTGAAACAGATAAATAGTTAGACAGTTCATCTAACCATTTAATGAAACAGATAAATAGTTAGTCAATTCATCTAACCACTTACTGAAACAGATAAAGTTAGTCAGTTCATCTAACCATTTAATGAAACAGATAAATAGTTAGTCAGTTCATCTAACCACTTACTGAAACAGATAAATAGTTAGTCAGTTCATCTAACCAATAAATGAAACAGATAAATAGTTAGTCAGTTCATCTAACCACTTACTGAAACAGATAAATAGTTAGTCAGTTCATCTAACCACTTACTGAAACAGATAAAGTTAGCCAGTTCATCTAACCACTTACTGAAACAGATAAATAGTTAGTCAGTTCATCTAACCACTTACTGAAACAGATAAATAGTTAGTCAGTTCATCTAACCGCTTACTGAAACAGATAAATAGTTAGTCAGTTCATCTAACCACTTACTGAAACAGATAAATAGTTAGTCAGTTCATCTAACCATTTAATGAAACAGATAAATAGTTAGTCAGTTCATCTAACCACTTACTGAAACAGATAAAGTTAGTCAGTTCATCTAACCATTTAATGAAACAGATAAATAGTTAGTCAGTTCATCTAACCACTTACTGAAACAGATAAATAGTTAGTCAGTTCATCTAACCACTTACTGAAACAGATAAAGTTAGTCAGTTCATCTAACCATTTAATGAAACAGATAAATAGTTTGTCAGTTCATCTAACCACTTACTGAAACAGATAAAGTTAGTCAGTTCATCTAACCATTTAATGAAACACTAAATAGTTAGTCAGTTCATCTAACCACTTACTGAAACAGATAAATAGTTAGTCAGTTCATCTAACCACTTACTGAAACAGATAAATAGTTAGTCAGTTCATCTAACCACTTACTGAAACAGATAAATAGTTAGTCAGTTCATCTAACCACTTACTGAAACAGATAAATAGTTAGTCAGTTCATCTAACCAATAAATGAAACAGATAAATAGTTAGTCAGTTCATCTAACCACTTACTGAAACAGATAAATAGTTAGACAGTTCATCTAACCCCTTACTGAAACAGATAAATAGTTAGTCAGTTCATCTAACCACTTACTGAAACAGATAAATAGTTAGTCAGTTCATCTAACCGCTTACTAAACAGATAAATAGTTAGTCATTTCATCTAACCACTTACTGAAACAGATAAATAGTTAGTCAGTTCATCTAACCACTTACTGAAACAGATAAATAGTTAGTCAGTTCATCTAACCATTTAAAGAAACAGATAAATAGTTAGTCAGTTCACCTAACCACTTACTGAAATAAAGAAAGTCAGTTTAATCAAACCAGTTTGTAAAAATGGTAAACAATTAATAAAAGTAGCAAATTTTTTAAGGGGAGATGGTACCCCAGGATATCTCCATACATTTTACTATTAACACATTGTACCCATTACGCTGGAACGATGGAATTTCATGAAAATTTCCAGAAGGGCGGAGTAACTATCGAGACACACCTGGAACCTAAAAAAAATTGAAATTTTGTTTAGTGTCTATGTTTGAGGGTCACTTAATTGCACCGAAAAACAAAAAATGACAAGTTTTCGAAGTTTATATTAGAAATACATTTGATAATTGTTTTAAACATATGTGTTTAGAGGTTCCACAATTGTGTCTCACTACAACAAACCTGCTGCGAAAATTTCAGCCAATTCCATCAAGACGTTCTCGAGAAAAAGGTACATTTATTTCTAAATTTCACGAAAAATAAGATGCTGAGAAAAACGCATTTTAAGTTTTCAAACATTCCCGCTAATTTTATGTAAAACGTGGGAAATTTCAAAAATAAGCCAAAATATAATAAACTACTCCAGTGAACCAAAATTTACGATTTAGGGGTTTTTGTAGTCGCTGAATTCATTTCTGATATCTGTTTTAATGTTTGATGACATCTGGACTGCCTGTCTGTCTGTTTGTCTGTCATTCTGTCTGATCTGTCTGTCAGACTGTCAATTTCACAGACAATAAATAAGTAAGTACACCACATCACTATAATTTATGATATGGGGGTTTTCCTAGTCGCTGATTCCATTTCCGATGTAAATTTTAATATTTGACTGAACCTAGAATGTCTGTTTGTCTGTTTTTATGTCTGTCTGTCTGCCAGTCAAAATATAAGGAGGCATGTCACCTGAATTAAATTTCAGATATGGGGGTTTTCCTAGTCGCTTATTTAATTTCTAATACATGTTTTAATGTTTGATGACATCTGGACTGTCTTTATGTCTATCTGTCTGTCTGTCAGTTTGTCTGTCTGTCTGACTTACTCATTTTTAATAATTGCATGAACCTTGACTGTCTGTTTAAGTCTGTCTGTCTGTATGTCTTTCTTGACAGACAGATCGACTGACAGATAAATATACAGGCATAATAGACACCTCCAAACAGGAAAGATAACACCAGAATTGAAATCACCGACCTTAAAAACCCCCACAGTGAAAATTTTAGTTACGTAGTGTGATTCGTTATGTTTTTGACAGACAGACCGATAGACGGACAAACAGACAGACAAACTAGATTACGTCAAATTTGAAAACTGACCCCGGAAATGAAATTTGCAACCACGAAAACCCATATAGCAATTATTTTAGTTAGGTGGTGTACATTTGTATATCCATAATTTGTTGACAAACAGAAAAACAGACAACTTAAGCTTACGATGTGATGTTAGGATTTCGATTTCTGAAATCTACGTTAAATTCTGATTTAGAATTAATAAAAAAAAAATTCGAAAATTTTTCAATATTTGATAAGTTCTGGGGTACCATCTCCCCTGAAGAAATTTACATTTAATACGGACATATTGAAAATCACTCGCGGTTCAAAATTACTAAAAGTGGCCAAAACTAAACACAAACATTAGACACGCAGTAACTTTTGACTTCCTCGATCATTTCCAATAAATTAAAATTTTAAAATGACCGACATTTTTTGGTATTACAGGTGACGATTATTTTGCAACGCTACCTTGTATTTATTTTTCAGAATATCTGCGCGAATTCGAAAAGATTTTTCAGTGTAGACACTCAATACGTTAACAAACCAGATATGTTATATCTATATACCATTTGAAAGAGCGTAAAATTCTGCAGAAGCTAATATATTATATATTGTTGTCCAATGTATTGGACAACAATAACGGGGGGGTTGTGTCATTGAATAGCGACATTATATCCCGGGCATTATGTATAGTGTGTATTAGAATGACGCCGTGACATACCGGAAATACATAGTAAATGTATGGCGTATGTCGGTATGTCGGTATGTCGAACTGCGATATAAATTTGGAAAATAAATATGTCACCCTGGCGATTTGGTGGAGCGAAATTAATTCCATATAAATAAATAAATTATGTACAAACATTGACAGTTGTATTTATGATTTTCTACTTACTACAGATAAGATAAATACACTCAGTGAACTTTGCCCGCCTCACAACAGTTAACATGGTTATTGCATTTATTAACAGCAAATTAATTACAAAACATTTAGGTTAAGAAATTCGGCATATCCCTTGAGTAGAACAATTATATTTATTTAAAAATTGAAATATTTTATAACTGAATAATATGTAGAACACGGTTGGGTGTATGTAACCTTCACCAATACGGAGATTCGATCCTGTAACTGGTGCGCCAACCCAGCCCTATGGGATCTCTGCTGGGGGGAGTAAAAAAAAAGGGTTGAATAGTTACGAAGTGTTCACACCTAGGAGTTTGTGTGGTGACCTCCCTGTGTTACAGGTAACAGCCAAGAGAGAGAGAATAGTCTTTAGGCTCCCTCAGCACAACGATAACTTTACTTTAATTATGGGGATGGTCGCTATTTTGTATTAATTGATTTGAAATTATTAAATTATTTAAATTAATTGTACAGAGTATAGGGATTATAAACTAAAGGACGACTTTTAGATATGTGTAAACTTGACCGACAAATACTACGATTAAAAACTCAAAAAAATGCTATTACCACAAGAAAGGAACACAATGCAATATAACTAAAAAACACCGTTATAGCCAACAAGACCGTACAGAAAATAATGGACGCGCAGGTTCCATGTAAGTCGCCAATTCGTCGGATGTCTATGAGAAAGGCTATTCTAGTTGGTTCACTCTATGGGGAGGAAGAAAACACAAAACTAATCGGTGTGTATGCGGAAGATAGGCAGCAGATTGATAATGAAAAGGAAGATCATATAGATTATAGACTGACGAGGAAAGATGGGCTAGTAGAGCGGGAAGGGATGGTGGGAAATAGAAGAGGCACAGAGGGGAGACATCGGCGCCTGGGTAGTGGGGAAATGATCAGAATAGAGCGGGCGAGTCTAGAAGAAATCAATAGCGATGGAAACCGCAAGGGGAAGAACAACATGCAAAGATGGTCTAGTATGGACAGAGGGTTATCTAAAGTTGGTTCGGGAAAGTTGGACACATGGAGAGTGAAAGGTCGACAGCAGAGCAGCCCTGAGTCCAGAATGGGTGGGGGAGGGATCGAGATCTGTCAGTTAACCTCGAGCGGACCGCAGCACGCTACGAGTGTCCCAAACTTCGCCGGGGGTGGCTTAACTCGTCGGTTCACCGCCAGCGAGTACTGCATCAAGGAGGAGCCACGAGACGAGGAGACCTTCCGCCGACGCGTCTCGAGCGTGGACGAGACGACCCGGTACCTGGACCTCGATGTGGGACGTGTGTCCCGGGAGCGGGACGTCGGGGGACAAAGACTCGCGAGGATCCACCGGGTCTGCACCGAGACGCCGGACCTGCTGCCCGTGTTCGGAGAAATCGAGAGAGCGCTGAGTATGCCCGCGGGGATCGACAAGGAATCCAGCAGGTTATCCCGCAAACCCGCCGCATCCACCGATGATCCCGTAGAACCAAACACTGCCCAAACTCTTGATATATCGCGGACAGCTGAATCACGCGGACGTCAAAAGATCCGTAGTCTATATACAGCAAACCGAGACCCGCAAATAAACTCATCACAGGAATTTAACTCCAGTGGGTTGCAGCGGACACAATTAAGATCATCGATGCCAACATTGAACAGAGGGCTAGGCTTTACGTTGAATGTCCCTTTTACAGCCACACCGAGCGCCAAGAACGATAAGGAGGAACTAGTAGCTAAAGCGTTGTGGGATCACGTGACCCTGGACTCGGAGGAGTTGACGTTCCGAGCGGGCGACGTTATCCGGGTTTTGGAACGAACCAACTCGACGTGGTGGTTCGGTGCCGCGCACGGACGGACCGGGTGGTTCTCCAGCGTTCACGTATTCGCTTTCGCGGCCAACCCCGTCGAGACGTTCGAGGACTGTCTCGAACGACTCAGCGAGGCCCACATGCCGCTCACCAAGAAATCCCTGCGTCGATTCAGTTTCATTCGCCGGGCCCAGGTACGGGAGCACGTAGTCCGGGAAGTGATAAAAACCGAGGAGCTTTACGGAGCAGTACTCCTAAATTTATGTCACGGGTTCATTCTGGAATTTAAAAAAAGAACCAATTTATTTTCGGTACCGGCTATAAATAGAATATTTGGCAATATGGAGGATTTATATGAATTGCATGTAAAACTATTAAAAGAATTGCGTCGCGCTGTGCTCAAAGCAGAATCGATGGATGATAGTCTCATAGGAGGGTGTTTCTTACGATTCGCTGATGATTTCGAATTGTACTCGATTTACTGTAACAACCATCCCGGGTCGTGTTCCTTGTTGGCTAAACTCGCGGAGAAACCGGAATACCCAGAGTTGTTCGAAGAGTGTCGTGTACGCCGGGGGATGCCGGAGCTGCCGCTAGGGGGCTTCCTATTGAAACCGGTGCAGCGCATCTGCCAGTACCCGCTGCAGTTGGCCGAACTGATTAAATACACGTCGCCCCATCACCAGGACTACGAGGAGACAAAGCTAGCGTTGGACGCAATGAGGACAGTGGCAACCAACATCAACGAGTCAAAGAGACGCCTAGAGATGATTGGCCAACTGCTGAAATGGCAGAAAACGGTTGACCAATGGGAAGGCGAGCCGATAACAGCCACCAGTTCCCAACTCATCAAATCCGGAGTCGCATATAAATACGTAAAGAAATCGCCGCAGGAACGGTGGCTGTATTTATTCGATCGCTTACTCGTCGTGTGTAAGAAGGACCTCCGAGGTCGGTTTGTCTACAAGGAGCGAATCGATATGAACTCCTGCTGGTATAAATCCTTACCTAACGGCCGGGATAACCATTTACATGTGTTGCTAAGGAACGCATTCTGTATTTACGTTGACAACGCGAGCTGCGACTACCATGTATTCACGTCGAAGAACGCCAAAGAGGCGGAGGCGTGGGGCGAGGCGTTCGTGGAGGAGTTGCGAGTCCGGACGTCGACGGAATCGCCGCGGATAACGGCGGACGCCTCGATGAACGCAGAGAGACTCTCACTCACCTACAGCGCGAGTTTCCGGGGCAACCAGAGTCGCCCTGTGCGGCACTCTGTCGCTGGGGGCGCTAGGAAAAAACCCTTATTAGACAGAAAGAGACAGGGACAGGGACAGGAAAGTGGAAGAACTGGTTTAAAATTTTGGCAACGCTTTGGTTCTCTTAATAAACTTAGTAAGTAGGATTAGTATATAGTTTAGTTGTTAGCAATAACCAAACTTACGCATCTGTTCGAATTACTGTTAGGGAATTAATTATAAAATTACAAATGATTAATAAATTTAAGTTGTTTAATGGCCTACTATAATAGTAATAATAATAGTAGGTCATGGTTGTTTTCAAACCATCAAATTAAAATCAACCATATCGACAAATATAATAAATAAATTCCGGTTTTATTAAAGGTACTAACATTTTTCCATTGCTTCCGGCATAGCCATTAAATCTTGTAGCGATATGAGATGCCGTTAATTGGGATTCTGTAAGACCTAATACCCTAAGTAAATCGGGGTGTCTCTTTAGAATATACTTTTGGTGGTACCTGAGGGAGAAAACAATAAATTATATTTAGGGCAATCTATATACATTCCATTCTCCTTTTCACTGACTACCCAATCTTGCCTTTATAAATAGTGATGCACTAGTTGCCCCCCCATGCGTGTATTTGCCCGGGGCAAACAATTTATACTATTTATACTTTTCACCATTAATTTAGCGTTCAGGGTGTAACTTTTCTAATTAGATTATTTTAATCCTAAATTTAAACATTTAACGGAGTCTTCAGATTGGGTGACTTTTCTTCTTTCTCCATCAGTGGAGTTCCTAATGTTATAATTTTGGAAAAAAACCTACGCGTATCATTGTTGCAAATTATTTATCAGAGTTCGGTGGAAGTATTTTAATGTGTTTGTTTGTGAAACAATCCGCAAGGATCAGCACACTGCATGTACCATCACCATCTGTAATATGGTTATGGTAAATAGGGGCTTGGGATTATTCCACAAACAATAACAATTATTGGTACATGTTTCTGTAGCAACGATCTATAAAGCTTCAACTGTCAACATATTACACTTGAAAGAGGGAAATCTACGGCATTATATTTACTACTGTTTTAATTTGGTGGTTAGAGAGAAACCGTGATCCAGATAATGGGTTTCATTAAATCGCAAATTCCTCTTTATTGATTTATAATCTAAAACTCGCTAATCATTAGAATCTATCCAAGACTTTCTCCGATAGATATCATTACAATATTTTCAACAAAACAAAACCGGTCATTATATTCCTAATGTAAGTAGAAATGATTACATTATAGTATCAACCTATAATCCATTGAATAAAGAAAGTATCTGGACTCACCCTTCTGCATCGTAAAATCGATCCAACTGAATTAATTTAGTGCGGATCTTCGACGAATATTGGCGTTGGAACTCTGCCATCGATTCCTGAGCGACACTGAAAAGTAAATAAATGGGGATATTAAAAGTAAATCAATGGGAATATCAAAGGTAAATCAATGGGGATGTCAAAAGTAAATCAATGGGAATATCAAAAGTAAATAAATTGGGATATCAAAGGTAAATTCACAAGGATATCAAAACAGAGACACTGAAAAGTAAATCAATGGGGATATCAAAGGTAAATCAATGGGGAATGTGGAAATATCAAAAGTAAATCAATGGGGATATCAAAAGTAAACCAATGGGGATATCAAAACAGAGACACTGAAAAGTAAATCAATGGGGATATCAAAAGTAAATCAATGGGGATATCAAAAGTAAATCAATGGGGATATCAAAACAGAGACACTGAAAGGTAAATCAATGGGGGATATGAAAAGTAAATCAATGGGGATATCAAAAGTAAATCAATGGGGATATCAAAACAGAGACACTGAAAAGTAAATCAATGGGGATATCAAAAGTAAATCAATGGGGATATCAAAAGTAAATCAATGGGGATATCAAAACAGAGACACTGAAAAGTAAATCAATTGGGATAACAAGAGTAAATCAATGGGGATATCAAAATAGCGACACTGAAAAGTAAATCAATGGGGATATCAAAAGTAAATCAATGGGGGATATCAAAACAGAGACACTGAAAAGTAAATCAATGGGGATATCAAAAATAAATCAATGGGGATATCAAAAGTAAATAAATGAGGATATCAAAGGTAAATCAAGGTACCATAAATGTAGCCAGTTCCTCATGACGTTGTTGTGTGACAACAAGTGGAAAAACTGATATTACTCCTGAAGTATAAGACATTCTCATAATTTTTGCATTGACTCTTTCCTTATGAAATTGGCCAATCGCGTGAATTTTCGTAGGAGCATAGCTTTAGTGGTTTATCCAATGACGGGCGCTCAAACATTTGGTAAATCTTAATGAGGTACACCTTTGTGTTTGTTTTGTTACTAAGCTATGTAAAAGGCAGCAGAGGAGAAAGGATGCTGATTGGACAATGTCTTTAGATAGACAATTAAATAAACTTTCAAATGATGTATTCAGTAAGGGTATTGTCCTAATGTTGTTTAGTACCTAAGTACCTAACATAAGACATTGGCAGCAATTAGTGCTGCGAACTGAATCAATATTTGACTAGTTTCAGTTTCAGTTCCAGTTTCAGTTCGAATAAACCTATTTATTTCAGTTCCAGTTCCAGTTTCCAAAAAAAAATAGTTTCAGTTTCAGTTCTAGTTTCAGTTTGAATGAGGCTGTTTATTTAAGTTCCAGTTTCAGTTCCGGAAAAAAAATAGTTTCAGTTTCAATTCAAGTTTCATAACAATAATAAGTAATAAGAAGGCCTACCGCTGTCATCCTATAGCAACCACAATACTGTATATATATATATTCAGTACTAACTGTATATATTTATATTTATGGACCAGTGTTGAGAATTCCAGAATTATACGAATATTAATTATTATCCTACAATAACTGAATAATAATTATAGTAGTAGTAATTTTATTGACAGAATATAGGAATAATACCTGTATAAACCACCGCAAGGAAGTGCAGGTAATATTAACATTCGCAATACCTTCCCAAAAGTTAATAATTACAAACTCCGCTGGGAGGAGCTGAAAACAGGCCTTTACTTATGCCGTAACCGTATTGTTTTGTTTTTTTTATTCCCTGGGGGGGGGGGGGGGGGCATATTGTAATTTATGTTTACATTTATTTTCAATTTATTACTTCCAGTTTTCAATTTTCAGAATTCAGTTCCAGTTCCAGTATTTCAATATATCACGTTTCAGTTCTAGTTTCAGTTTCAGTTTTAAAAAAATTAAAGTTTCAGTTCCAGTTCAGAAAAAATGCCCAAAACAATTTCAGTTCGATTTCAGTTCCAGTTCAGTTTCAGTTTCAGTTCGCAGCACTAGCAGCAATGCTATCCCCGTTTCTCTCAGACATACACCTTGTGGTGAGGACAGTGATGTGCTATTGATTCGTTATTTCTTGGATTTTTGGTCTGTTACCTTACCGTTAACAGACAGACAGTCGAAACCAACATGAATAGCTCTGCTGAGTGCTGACACTCATATATAGGGGGGGATAAACATTGTTTAGCATCATTGTTATATATCAAAATGATTATTAAACGACTTAAATATCTAAAGAAACGTAATAAATATATTATCTAACCTTAGCTGTTCCTGGTTTGTGTAAAATATGGCCGACATATATTGGGGAGCGTGGGAAGCAGAACAATCGTGGTTGTTCCAAAAGATTCCGAGGAGGTGTTTGTAGGTGATCCTGGAGGGGTCGTACTCTATGTGAACTGATTCCGTGTGGTCGCCACTACCAGATATAATGCAAACTTAATTGATATAATTACTGGTAAACCGGTAAACGAAGTGTGTGGGAACGAATAAAGAGTATTTTTAAACGGAAGGATCCTTCACTTTATATTGTCTGCAGCATGCAGACAGCCAGCATCGAACTTCACGGAAAGGCGCAACTGCTATCTCACCGATAATTTTCGGTCGCTACTGTAACTACTTCGCTAAATTCTATACAAACTGTGACAAAGATTGAATTGTTGTTTTAGTTTGAAGAGATAATATAAGAAGGTATGATTTTGATAGTGAGTGACATCCGACCAATAAAAATCAATCCCTCTCAGGAGAATAACAGCGGATTACTCTGAAAAATAAAACTGTAACCTGCCTACTTAACTTTTGTTTATTGTTTTAGTTAGAATAATGTGCCACTGTAACTGGATCATTTCTCATAATTTACAATTTAACATTGATGAGATACTATTCCTTTTATTCACCAGAAGCAGAAAGCGACTTCCAACTATTCGAGTAAAGTAATAATAATAACTTACAGACTCCTGTATGTTGGGTTAGCTTTGGCTCCACCGGTGTAGCCCACTTTAGTCCGTATGACACCCGGCATGGCACCAAACATCGCCTCGGGAAACCAAAATCAGCTCATTCCGAAAACCGCCACGCCGGAGCCCATTACCACAGGTTCCCTTATTGACATTGGCTTAGCGGATTGAGTGGCGTGGACCTAAAATAAACAAGAAAGAGTCTAGTGAGCTAGTATATTGATATTTTACAATTAAATACTTGGGTATTAAATACTGGGCCCATCGTTTAATTCAACAGCCCCATTTGGTCAGAGCCGTAACACCAAATCTTTGCCCCCCCCCCCCCCCCCCCCCGCGCCCTGCCCCCAATATGCAGGATGGCAAACTGCTAGTTTAAAATTTAAGTGTTGATTTTTATGACAGAAATTTAGTTAATGTTTTCAAATAAGGCAATTCAAATTTCTGATTTGGATGAAATAATCACGAAAATTATTAACTAAACGCAATGTAATAATGAAGAGATGGGGAGGGGTAGATAACTAACTCAGTCTGGTTGAACAAAGAAGGAACACAGGGCACTCACTGCTCACTAACAAGTATCAATATATAGGTAGGCAATTCAAGATCTCTTGGGCCTCTGTAATTTCCCCAGTACAAAAGGAAGGATTTTATCAGTAATTTTATTGGGAGGGCCCCAAGCGTAGGAAGGCCCTACGCTAAAGCGAAATTAGCTTCCTTGTTAACACGGCCCTGCATTTGGTGTTGTCACATATATGATATAAAAATATGGTGAAATCATCATCTTATTGGAGAGGAAATAGTTGGATGGACTTCACCACCTTCACACACCATCTAGCTGGTCAAATAAGCCGCTCCTGGGCTCTTGTCCTGCGCAGAAACGAAAGGTTAAACCAACGAGGCAGATCAATAGAAGAGCGCTGTAAATTCCCCTGCTTTGTATAATTGTACAAAATGATATAATAGCGGACATATATATTTTCAACTTTTTATCCTTCACTCTTTCCGTCATCTAATGTTGTCCTTGCCACTCTGCTTTACGCCTACTGTTGGTTATAACTTTAAGATAACAAGATACGAATTTGTATTTAAGTTTTTAATTTCATTCATTCAGGTCTACAATTATTCAAAATTACATTTTTTAAATCGTTACATCTTACCTTATACCGGTACCGTAATAATACCAGTTCTAACTAATTACACCATTTTACATTTAAAATCTACATCCTAAAACTTGACAGTATTCTGGGTCTGTGTCATTAATTAAGGCAATGTGTCATTTTGTTCAACGAGAGAGTGACAGTGAGCATGCGCGTGCATTAAAAGGCGAGGGGTTTGAAATTTATGTAAATCAGTACCGGTACCGGTAATCACCGAAACACGGGAGCGGGGCGGACTGCTGCTGGACTGGACCAGACAAACACCACAACAAACTGATCAACCAGCAATCGCCTCATCGCTGCTGTACCACAGTACTGCAGTAACTTCATGGTGCGGAACGGGCTGACCGTTACCGGAATGAATATTTTAAATTAGGAACTATGTCTGCTCACCGGATAAACGTTTGTTGCTCTGGAAGATAATCCTTTAACAATATCCCGAAACAAAGTTAACATCGAAAATAATACTGTAATAAATCAAAGTCAGAATGTACCGGTAGGTACAGTAAACAGGCCAATGTACCAGGTAACACAGACTCTACCTACAACGGTACTCGGGAACTGCAGTGTCGCAATAGCGGCACGGTATGAACGTATATGGATTAATATAGCTGTACAGTGTAATAATTGGTCATACACCAATCAGCAAAGATTAGGTAGGCCTAAGACTGTCACGGGTAGCGGTAGGTTAGATGTAGATTTAAGGAAGCATAAACAGACAAAGGGAGTTACCGGTATCATGAATCATTTTATCAAAACAGGTTGTTTGTTTAGGTTTGGTTGCTACGTTACGTGTGAAGTGGTCGGTGGTATATTGTGTACACCTTGGTGAAAGAGCTGGGATTTTCAGTTCCGTTACCGTGTATTTTTGTCAGCAGTATTTTTGTTTTGTCAGAAATATCAGTATGTTATCGTTATGTTTATGTACTATTTAGTACAGTATTTCGGGAGGACTTTCTTCAAGATGGCGGGACAATAGTGCTATGCTGTAAAGATCGGAGGTCCGGTGACAAAAGTCTCGAATCCACTTTCTTATTATATAGCTCTGCTGGACTTTCGTCACGAAAATTTCAGGTGAAACCTCGACCGCACAAGACCAACTTACAGACGTTGGGCTGGGTATATCTAAAGTCTATAGCTGAACCGCCCTGGCACATGAGTATTTGAGTAGGTCGGTTAACTAGCACATACCAATTTAAAACACACACAAACTACAGTAAATGTGTTATTAAAATAAAATTCACGTGTAGGATTCTGTATGGCTTTCTGACAATTTTGTATATTATATTCTCACACACCCAATGCAATACAGGACTACAGCAATAACTTCGCTCTAAGTATCATTTATAAAATAACTTTGATTCACAGTGTTATATTCCGTAGGCGTTAGAAAATAATTCGCCTCAACAGTGATCTGCAAAAATATAGTAGCAAACTTGGTCGTGGGGATATGGCATGGGATACATGATATATCCATGCAATGAGTCGTACTGTATAATTAATAATAGAGTACGACATTGTCTTCCATTCCATACCTAACGCAGTACGCATTATGCAGTAAGTCTGGACTGACTGCAGTAAGTACTGTACTACATATACAGTATTTGAAGAGTACATGGCGCAGTGTACGTACTGTACTGCACTACTGTACTGTGCCGTACTGTTCAAGGTGGCTGCTATTGTAACCTATATTAATCGAACTAAAGTATTACATAAAATCAAGGTGGGCGTTGTTTTGTTAACCAGAAACGCATTAGTTAAATCACATCTCATCACTTTTAAATCTCATAACTCTTTAAGTTAGCAGTTTACCTGATACCTTGTTGTCTGGAGTGTATGTCGAACCAAAGGATTCAATTTATTTTACAGAAAGTACAACGGGGCGAACTGCAAGCAATAAGTTTATCAGAAGAGAATAAAAGCATAATATTGGAGATTTTAATGGTCATGTTTCTGGTCGGAAGAATTCGCATGGAAAGGGAAGTTCTTAGCATTTGCGAGGATTCGAATCTCGAGAAAATTAATAATGTACCGGTACCACCGTCTCACAAGGATCTCATGTTCAGGCGAAAGGGAATACTGTACCACCGTCTCACAAGGATCTCATGTTCAGGCGAAAGGGAATAATGTACCACCGTCTCACAAGGTTCTCATGTTCTGGCGAAAGGGAATAATGTACCACCGTCTCACAAGGATCTCATGTTCAGGCGAAAGGGAATATTGTACCGGTACCACCGTCTCACAAGGATCTCATGTTCAGGCGAAAGGGAATAATGTACCGGTACCACCGTCTCACAAGGATCTCATGTTCAGGCGAAAGGAAACAATGTACCACCGCCTCACAAGGTTCTCATGTTCAGGCGAAAGGGAATAATGTACCACCGTCTCACAAGGATCTCATATTCAGGCGAAAGGGAATATTGTACCGGTACCACCGTCTCACAAGGATCTCATGTTCAGGCGAAAGGGAATAATGTACCACCGCCTCACAAGGTTCTCATGTTCAGGCGAAAGGGAATAATGTACCACCGTCTCACAAGGATCTCATATTCAGGCGAAAGGGAATATTGTACCGGTACCACCGTCTCACAAGGATCTCATGTTCAGGCGAAAGGGAATAATGTACCACCATCTCACAAGGATATCATGTTCAGGCGAAAGGAAATAATGTACCACCGCTGTACCGCGGTACTGTCTCACAAGGTTCTCATGTTCAGGCGAAAGGGAATAATGTACCACCGCTGTACCGCGGTACTGTCTCACAAGGATCTCATGTTCACGTGAAAGGGAATAATGTACCGGTACCACCGTCTCACAAGGATCTCATGTTCAGGCGAAAGGGAATAATGTACCACCGCTGTACCGCGGTACCGTCTCACAAGGATCTCAAGTTCAGGCGAAAGGGAATAATGTACCGGTACCACCGTCTCACAAGGATCTCATGATCAGGCGAAAATGAATAATGTACCACCATCTCACAAGGATCTCACATTAAGGCGAAAGGGAATAATGTACCACCGCTGTACCGCGGTACCGTCTCACAAGGATCTCAAGTTCAGGCGAAAGGGAATAATGTACCGGTACCACCGTCTCACAAGGATCTCATGATCAGGCGAAAATGAATAATGTACCACCATCTCACAAGGATCTCACATTAAGGCGAAAGGGAATAATGTACCACCGCTGTACCGCGGTACCGTCTCACAAGGATCTCATGTTCAGGTGAAAGGGAATAATGTACCGGTACCACCGTCTCACAAGGATCTCATGATCAGGCGAAAGGGAATAATGTACCGGTACCACCGTCTCACAAGGATCTCATGTTCAGGCGAAAGGGAATAATGTACCGGTACCACCGTCTCACAAGGATCACATGTTCAGGCGAAAAGGAATAATGTACCACCGTCTCACAAGGATCTCACATTAAGTCGAAAGGGAATAATGTACCACCGTCTCACAAGGATCTCATGTTCAGGCGAAAAGGAATAATGTACCACTGTCTCACAAGGATCTCACATTAAGGCGAAAGGGAATAATGTACCACCATCTCACAAGGATCTCACGTTCAGGCGAAAGGGAATAATGTACCACCGTCTCACAAGGATCTCACGTTCAGGCGAAAGGGAATAATGTACCACCGTCTCACAAGGATCTCATGTTCAGGCGAAAGGGAATAATGTACCGGTACCACCGTCTCACAAGGATCTCATGTTCAGGCGAAAGGGAAATAATGTACCACCGTCTCACAAGGATCTCATGTTCAGGCGAAAGGGAACCTGCTAAGTCAAATAGACTCGAAAACATGTTTGTTCAAATCGAGTGTCATTGAATAGATACGTTGGCAAACATGATGAACGATTTGTGCTCCAGTAATTACTATTTTTAGACGATACGGTAATTTTTTGCGGAGTAGAGGGAGTTGTGCTAAGCAAATAAATATATTTATTGAATTTTGTAAGTTGTTTAACATGAAAATTAGTAGTAAAAAAACTAAATTTATGGTAACTAATGTGAGTGAAATAGATAAAAATGAATTTGAATTCGGCGACATTATAATAAAAAATACTGACAACTAATGTACGTTTATCTTGGTGATGTATTCTCCTCACTAGACGGACTGTTACGCACAGCAAAACGGTTACATATAGAACAGTGTGCAAAATAAGTAAATTATCAACATTAATAATGCGCTAAATTAAAATTATGTTAAATGTAAGAATTGCAACGACAAATTAACTTTATTTACTGTAGTAATAATTAATGCGGCCAACGTTTCAGCTATTATTAATTCCAATATTAAGAAATCTTTTTTGAGGTTAAAAACAATTGGACTGAAGAAGCAGCTTATTTTGCTTACGAATTATTTAATTACGTAAATAAAATAGCAATTATAATAGCAATATATAATAGCAATTATATAGTAGATAGTATATAGCCAATATAAAGAATGAGGCGATTACAAAGAGTAAATTTACTGTAAAACGTATTTATGATTAAATCCAATAGAGTTATCGGTACATGGTTAGGTACATGTTTAGGAGAATTTAATAAATTTATACCAGATATTACGATAAAAATTGTGTCAACGTTCCGTTTGAGTTCACATTAACTAAGAGTATAATGTTGTATACTGTATAATGTATACTGTTGCTAACAGAATCAGTACGTAGAAATTTTCCGGTTGTACTTACCGATAATTTTAATCATTTTATGCAATAATTGAATAGTCCAGAATTATTGATCTTACAATTTTTAGGTGCCGTTTTACATGAACTACAGTAGATCTGTGATTTTTCCTCTGTAATAAAATTGAGATTTACCCGGAAATTCTAATTAATTTAGTAAATAGGCCAAAGTGTATGTTTTATTGTTTTTATTTTTAAGCGATTAACTACAATGTATGGACTGATACTTTTTTCTTTGGACTTGTGTTCGTTAACCGGTATTCAATTACAAATTGTAACCTACAGTAGTATCTTGGATTTATTGTGCATATTATATTATTGTGATGAATTGTCTATTATTTATATTGATCGCCGCAAGTCAATAAGTATATATATAGCCCAACATACATGTAGCGGGGTCTATGGACTTTACCTCTATGTGAGTGTCGGTGTTGTGTTCTAGTTCTACTGATAACAAGGAACTCCATTTTAGAAGAGGAGTGAGCATGAGCAATAACTCTCCCGAATAGCTGTAGAACAGCAATACTGCAACAAGGCCCCCAAGAATAGAGAGCAGTCCGTAAACAGCCATGTTATTGATTAAACCAAAACACTGATAGTAACTGCATTATAGCCTATACCGACCGACCATACTGTACTGTAAATTATAACAGTATGTCTATATTTACGCACCACAGTAGTATAAGTACGGTACAGTACATGTCATGATGTGCACAGTAGGCCTACAGAGAAGTGCGCCATCTACTATAGAGTAACAAGAGTTAAATCTATATGATAATCTCTACATTATGTGTCATCATTTATTTGACCAGAACGCCGCTATTATTTTGCACAATTATTAATTGATTAAATTGTTAATGAACAGTATGTGCAGTAAACAGTTCGACGTGTAATCATATGCGCTTTAGGCTACAATAATTAGCATAATCAGCTGTGCATTCGGGTTTTATATATAACCATATGGCGTACATGTGAGTTAATGTCAACAATATATCGGAATTGAGTTATTTATTGAGTCATACCGCGCTGCTTTTGGCCGCACCACATCATACTGTTATAGTATTGACAAGGAATAGGGTTGGGTTGGAGCGCGAAAAAATTGTTGGGGTATAGATAAAATTGACTAAGGGGTAACAAGGTGCCCTGAATCGAATGTCGGAGTGTATTTTTTGTAGAAATACGAGGAAACGGTCAAAATGGCGGGTTTAAGTAATCACGGAAAGCCAATTTTGAAACTCTACTGTGATTGGCTGAGGCTACAGATTTGACATCACTACAAAGTGCTCTGATAATTTTTTATCTTGGTTTCTGTAAAAGCTTCTGTGGGATATAACTGGCCCCTTTGCTTCGCAATCCAGTTTCCCCCCAGGCGCTGGAATACTCTAAAAAGGTTCTATAACTGTATAAATATTCCCCTCGCCCTCAAGGTACCGTTACAGGTGTTTTAACGGACATAAAAGTCATTTTGCTATATACGTGTTTTAGCGGACATGGTAAGACAAAAAACCTGCAATGTGGCAAATACCTTTCATAGCTTAGCCGTGATGATTCATATTACAACATCTAACAGCTGGTTGCTGACATGGAAACAGCCATTGGACGCATAGTTCTTTGTTTGGCTTGAGCCAATCAGAGCGATTTTTCCTGTCGACGTGTAGCTTTTCGGTCGATCATAAGGAGAGTGTTCAGTCTTACTGTTTTTTTTTCTTGATACTTTGTTGTTATTGCTGTCTAGGCCAGGAACAACGGCTCTAGAATCAATTCGTTTCATACTTTTATAAGAAACATTAGTAGGCTAAAATTATAGAGCGTATGACTGTTAACAATTCATATATCAACTCAATTCTTATCACTTCAATGCAATTCAATTCATATCAACTGGTTTCTATTTTTATATTATCGGTTCAATATACATTATTATACTGCTGTTTACTATTGTGTTTGGTTGAATATTATTTGGAGAACATATATAAAGAACCCAAATTTCCCAATTTTCTTGATACACTACAGGTTAGAGAGACGGGTTATATATAGCGATTGCGACTTATATTGTTGTGGTTTGTAGTGAATTTAATGCTATTTGATAAGCACTACATTGGTCCGTTGCTATTCTCTTTATATATGATAAAATTCATTAACGGTCGGCAAATTAGTGAGCAGTATTGTGTGTTACCGGTAGTGTGCATGATTGTGATTGATAACTAAGCATTTCCTAAAGAATGCGCCTCATACGTGAATCTTAAGCCTTACCGACTTACCGTTGTGATTAGTGTAAGTCATATCTCTGTTTACCTAGATAGAGCGCAACGTCCTAAAGGAACTGTTAATATTTCCCGAAAGTAAATAATATTAGTCAGAAATTAATTATTAACGATCAATCGAATAATACAATACCGTAAGCTTCACTGCAATAATAATTTAAGCCGACAGAATCCAGTCTCCTGGGATTATCCAGCGGGTGAATGGACGCGCACTAGGCTGGCTTCTGCTAATGTTGTGTTTATTGGTACTAAATATTTGTCTTCTTCTAAAAGTATATTTATAAACCAAAAGACATATAAATTTTGGCAGGTTAAACTGCTAAAGGTCTTCAAAAGCGCGTACAATAACAGTCATTGACTTTATTGCAGTAAGCAATAAAGTTGAAAGTACCGGTCAACCGGTAAACCTGAACCGGTACTTCTGTAGGTCAGTAGGCCCAACTGCCAGAACCGGTACTGCTGTAGGTCCGTAGGTCCAACTGCCAGAACCGGTACTTCTGTAGGTCCGTAGGCCCAACTGTCCTAACCGGTACTTCCAGTATAAGTACATTAGTATTATTCGATTTGATTATTGTATACCGGTAGGTCTCGATATTAAATCGGGGACGCCTGGTTTTTATTGGGATTTTACTTAGGTCTATTTCTGTCAGTTTTATTTCCTAGTAAGTTAATATTGAGCTGAAGACGTGTAAGTCTGCTCAGATTGTTCAGATAATTGTAGGCCGGACTGTTGTCAGATTGTTGTTGGGTTTGGAGAGATTACGGCGTGTGTGGAGTTTGTCCGATAGAGTGCCAGTTAGTAAGTTGGGGCAGCCATTGCTGTAAGGTCAATCCCCTCTTAAAGAATAAGTCGTACTACCGTGTTAGAACGCATACTAACTAACAATTTTGGAATCTGCACATACTGTAGTTTATTTAGGCTTGACAGTATTCTGCCAGCGTTTTGGCTTGTGTTTGTTTGTGTGGTCTGTTCAGATACCGTAATAGTTATTACTCAGATATTTTGTAGGCTGGATTGTTGTCTAGCTATTATTAGGTCTGAAGAGATTGCTGCTTGTGTAGAGTTTGTCTGATAAAGTGCCAGTTAGTAAGTTGGGGCAGTCATAACTGTAAGGTCAATCCCCTCTTAAAGAATAACCCGTACTACCGTGTTAGAACGCATACTAACTAACCGTTTTGGAATCTGCACATACAGTAGTTTATTTAGGCTTGGTGGTAGTCTGCCAGCGTTTGGTTTGTATTTTGTTTGAGTATCCTGTACGGGTAGCGTAATATTTATTATTCAGAGTTTATGCGATTATTCGCAACATTCATGTCCCCAAGTTTATTCCTACAGTAATTGTGTTTGTTACACATACCGTTATAGTTAAATTAACCCCGGTACTACACGGGCTGCTTGGCGTAGGACAAGACTGGTGACTTTGTGCTCTGGTCACTCCAGCAGATGCCGTGGTTCTTTTAACTGTTCAAGTATATTTAACTACTGATTATTTGTTGTACCAGTACTTGTACCTAATTTAGGGTTTAGTGTACAGTGCTTTCCGAAAGTAATTAGTGTGTAGGCAATTATATTTGTGTTGTAAAGTGGTTAATAGGCACGCTGGATCTGGTAGTCCGCGGTAATTAACTTCCAGGTAGGAACACTCCGTGATACATAACGTAGTACCTATAGCGATACGGCTATAGGTCGTCAGGCGGTGGTATTTTCCTATCTGGACAGCGCAGTGTATTTACTACTACTTATTATTTTCAAATACCGTAGTACCCTGTCCGTTGTAATAACCAGAATTCTAACCCTTTGTTAGACTGGTTTGTAGACTTCTTGTAAAATTACCCTAAAAATTCGTACGTAATAATTTTTGTTGTGTTTAACTAGAGATTTAATCTCACCCGTATCGTAAGTAATTTGTAGTATTAAGTAACTTAGGTAAATTAGAAATATCAGTTTTAGTGTCAAATAAATAGCACTTCACTGAGAGCGCACAGCTTCTGTGTAGTGACCCCCAGAAATAATAACATTTATTTCAAATATTGACAAAACCCATTTTAAACGGGTATATATCTATTATAAATCAATTCAAACGATTTATAAATAGTAGGCCTGCCATACAACAACTAGGTCTAAAATTCAGTTGGACTACTGCTTAAATAACGGTAATAAAGTAAGTTAAAGTAACCAAGTAACCCTAAATATTCAGAAAATCAATTATTCTAAAATAATTGACATACCGGTATTTATCATAGGCTTATTATATTTATTTCTATAAATTTGAGCTGAAATCATACCGGTATTCTGTAATAATTCTAGTTCATAATTATACTTATATATACTATAAGTGTAAGCTGTATACCGGTATTCACGATAGGCCTATTATATATTTATATATATTTGTGCTAAAATTATATACCGGTACTCTGTGACAAACCTAGTTTACAATACTTATATATATATTATAAGCGCATACTGGTATTCTAATACTGTAATAAATTACCGGTACTAGGCCAACGGTCATACTGAATTACTAGACTTGCTTTAACTGTAACTATAGCAGTAGGCATTCAACTGTATAGCTAAACATGTCTGACACTCAGCAAACCCTGTCAGACAGCCTAATCGATACAACCATCTGTGACACAGATAGGAGTGTTGAGCGATTAAGAAAGGAGTTCAGCTCACCTCCTACTGAAAGAAAAGTCATCCCTCCAGTAGTGATATCGGACCCTAAGCTAATCCAACACCGTAGGTCCATCATCGGCACTCGGGCTCAAGTCAAACGGAACCAGGAAGCAGCTGTCCCACAGCAGCAACAGCCTAGTCAAGAAACTTGTTCCCAGCGATCAGATAGCTCCAGTAGTTCGGATACTGTCGAACTGACCCCCGAACGTGGATTGCAGATGACAGCTAAAGCTTACTCGGACCCCCTTCTCACCCTTCCTGCCGCAGTGCTAACAACTATATTGATTGCGGTGGAAGAACATCAAGCAGATTGGGTGAGAAATAAGCGAGCGACCCAAGATAATTATGCGGGATACGCCAGGGAAGAATTGATGTCTATTGTCGAGTCACAATGGAACTTTCCCGGACCCGGACTCCCGTTGGATCTGTCCGAGGCTACTTGGGAAGATATACACAGGATGGGAGTGGCTAAAGATACGATGGATCCAGCTGTTTGGAAGAGGTCGGCAGCAGGATATGTGCAGGGATTCTTCGGCTCCTTAGAGAGATTAGAAGAACAACTGTTTCGACAACCACAAGGACCTCAAGAGCAGGAAGAACTGCTATATCAAGTACGCGAAAGAACCCTACGCATTCGACTAATCCTATCAGCTTTTGAGGAAACTTCCAAAAGAAGACAGGACACGTCACTGCAGGTTGCTGTCAAAACTTGGTTCCAGCGGATAGGTCTCCAAATCCAAGAAACAGACCAGTGGAAATCCCAGCTGTCTGAGAGACTAACTTATGAAGAACCAACCGATGCCACCCTTTCTCAAGTGGAAGGCGAAGAGACCTCAGAGAAACCACGAGCGAGAGACGCCATAGACATTTACCTGTCCGACTATCAGCGATTCCTAGGAGACGAAGAATTGAGGAGACGGCTGTCTGGACTTTCCCCCAATAGTGAAGGAACCCAGCGTGTGTTAGATTCAATCGATGCTGAAATGTTAGCTGCTAACCAAGCAGAATTTGATGAAAAACTCCGCCTCGCTAGAGTCCAAGAAGAAAAAGTAAAGAAAAGACGGATAGAGGAACAAAAGGCGGCGGCTACGGCAGAAGCAGAAGTAGAAAGAAAAGCAGCGGCGGCAGAAGCAAAGGCGGAAAGAGCAGTGGCAGAAGCAGAACGGAGAGCATTTGAGCAGACTACCCAACTGGAGTTGGACAATCTGCAAGAGACGCAAGACAACATAAATAAACAGTTAACTGCTAGTCACATGCAGATGATGAGAAAATCTACTCCCAAACGCCAGGGATACACATCCTCGGAAGAAAGTGAAACCACCGATCCTGAAGGCGGAGGAAATAGATCTCGTCTAAGCAGGCGTAGAAAAACATCTCATCGTCACAAATTGCCTGATTTGCCCCCAGCTGTTAGAAGACAACTAGCAAGCACAGACTTAGCGAGTACGGAACCCACATACCAAACTATTCAGGTCAAAAGACTCCCTACAATAGTTGATGAGCCTGAAATAATTAGGCCTGTCGTTTCCAAAGTCACACCTGTGCTAGAGACCCCTGTATTTCCAGAGCTTAACTCTAAGTTCCCTTTACACAGTACTACACCGCCTGTACCCGGTAGAACAGTCCATGAGAATATCCCTATCCTGGAAGCTGAGAGAGACATCAAAGATTTGTCTCCCGTCGTCCCACGTCAGCCCGCTACAATGTTGGCGACTCCCGCTTCGGCGGTCGAGTGGGTAGAGGAGGGACGGCGGGGGATGAATCTCCTGCTCGGACAGATGCAGGAGACTGTCCACCAGCTTAAGGGAACAGTAAGGGAAGGTAGAGCAGAGTTGCAAGAAGTGCAGCAAAGTATCGCGCTAGAACGCGACAAATTAGTCAATATCCAAAAGGGGATACCAATACCCCCTGTAAAATTGTGTCAACCTGTTAGGTCTGAAGTATTACATGCGCAAGGTGTGGAGCCTACACGCATCTATACTGCTAGTGAAGTAGAAACTCCTATAGCAAACCCTATTAAGGGTGATTATAGACCTGTTATTAATGATATTCCCTATAGACCTGATACTGATCCGAGAAATTTATATACCGATAATTCGATATTAAATAACACGATGGCCCAAGAAAGCTTTACGCGGCAGATGGCTAGAACAGAAGCCCGCCAAGCGGTCAAAGTGGGAGAGATCGTCAAATTCAATGGAGATGAGATGAAATGGTTACCTTTCAACGAATATTACAAAGACAGCATACAGAACTCTGTGCTATCTAACGGAGAGAAACTTAGGTTCCTCATCAAGTGCTTGGAAGGACCTCCCAAGTTAATGGCGTTAAAGTTTATTGGACATCCAGAAGGATTAAGACAAGTATGGGATACATTAAACATCAGGTATGGTAATAAGGATAACATAGCTAAGTATTTGTATGCAAAATTAGTAGCCCCCCGACACTTCCTTAGTAGCGGGATTATAGAGTTTTCCGATGAAATTCAGGAGATCTGTAGACAATTGGACTGGTTGGGTAAGTCTTATGAATATCAGAGTTCAATGGTTATTGGAGCCGTAGTCTCTACTTTACCAAAAGGTGGAGTATGTACACGCTGGGACAAGAAAGTGTTGTACATGAATGAACAACAACGACGAAGTCCTACCATGGCTGATCTCATGTCCTTCTTAGATGGTGAGGTAAAACTACAACTCATCAAGCAGTCCAGAGAGAAAACATCGGAAAATAAGGTAAGTGAGAAACCCGCTTCTAGGAGAAGAATAACACCGGTGTGTTACACTGACGACGGCGAAAGCCAAGTTTCTCAAGAAGAGGACAGCGGGAAAGATACTGAGCGATCTTACTACGTCGAAAAAACCTCAAAAGATGTAAGTAAATACAAGGCTCGAAACAACGATAGGAGAGAACAGGTTGCTAAGACCCCTCCTCAGTCTCCTAACAGAATGCACCGAAGAAAACCCGAAGAAAGAACGAGAGTGCATCAAGTTACCCAAGGTAAAGTGAGTAACATAAAACCTAACTGTGCGCTGTGCGACAGGACCCACCGTTTGAGTACGTGTGCTGAATTTCTAAAGAAATCCCTTGTAGACAGACGTGCAGTTGTGTGGGACAAGCGGTTATGCTATAATTGCCTCAGACCAGGACACCAACGGCGAACCTGTTACTCCGACATAAAGTGTGCAAAGTGTGGCGCGAAACATCACATCTTGTTACACAGTGAGTTTGAACGAGACAAACAGAGTCAGGTAAGTGAGCCCGAACTACATGTCCAATTCAGTGATGTAAATGACACTGATCAGGAGTCTGAGATGGAAGGATTCTATACTGACGAATTCTCCAACGCCAACGAATCCTGTTATCTAATCAATACCGCAGTGTATCGAGCACTTACTTATGAAAAGGTCACCAATGATGAGTTTCCCCCAACTACTTTTGCCAAACAACCCTCTTGGAAAGCTCCAACCTCCAACGTAGGAATCAGAGAATTTCCTGTGGTGCAGGTAAGAGTTCATGGTCTTAATAAAAGTTACATAGTGAACGCCCTCCTTGACTCTGGCAGCACAGGAACATTCATCGATCAAGAATTAGCCGAGGATATCTTTGCTGGACAACCCAAATTCCGGACTAAATTGAATATGTCAGGAATTATGCAGGTTTGGAAATCTACCTTAACGGCAGATTACTATGTAGGTGTGTTGTCCACCCCCCAGGATAAGTTAGGAACACAAGGTATAAGGTCGGTAAAAATGGTGGCTATAAAGAACTTCGCTACTACTCAAGCAGACCTTTATAATTGGGACGAGGATGAGAGCATCCAACATCTTGAGATACCTCGATTCCAGACAGATTATCCTGGAGTGCAAATCCTCATCGGCCAGAACGCGCATGAGGCGCTCGAAACATTGGAGAAACGGCCTGCTCAACCACAGCCACTGCAAACCTATGCAGTAAGAACTAGAGTAGGTTGGTACTTTACTGGCCCTTCCCGCAGGACTCTCGAAGAGAGAATGCCACAAGAACACACATACCAAGTACACGATTGGGAAGTGGAGAGCAGTGAGGTGGACGAACTAACTGAGGGAACACCATACTCCTCAGATAATGACGACATCTACCAACTCTTCGATGAAGAGAATACAATCGACCTACTTACAGAAAACCAAACTTGGAAAAGTCAGGTGAACCTTTGTCAACTGATTCACCCATCGGAACCCATCGCTTACAATGACGAACTAAACGATGAGATAGAGCGCTACAACGCTAGAACTCGGGACGAACTAGCTGTACGATTCTTTACTCAGGAACTGGTAGAGCCCAATTCATATGATAAGGCTCTATCGATAGAAGAAGAAAGAGCCAAGCAAATCCAGGAAACAACTACACGTTTTTTAAAGGACCAAGGTAGGTATGAAATCGGCCTACCATTTCGAAAACGAGAACCTAGATTTATAAATAACAGACCCTTGGCAGAGAAAAGAATCGCTCAATTATATCGACGCCTTACAGCTAATGCTTCAGCGAAAGAAATGTACCAAACTCAGCTGAAGAAATTTATAACAAAGGGATACGCGGAGCGAGTACCGGAAGGAACACCAGTGACTGAGAGAACGTATTACTTAACACATCATTACGTTCCCAAACCCGGTAAACCCCATGAAGTCCGAGTCGTATTTGATGGCTCTGCGCTATATATGGGCCAATCCCTCAATTCCGAGTTGTTACCAGGACCCAACTTACTCCAATCTTTGTTGGGAATACTATTAAGATTAAGACAATATTCCATCGCGTTCGCTTCTGATATAGAAGGAATGTTCTTACAAGTCAAGGCGCTGGATAGAGATAGAGATAGCCTGAGATTTCTGTGGTGGCCTGAAGGAGACCTCAACCAGAAACCGGTAGAGTACTGGATGACCATCCAGGCTTTTGGGATCATATCAAGCCCTTCCAATGCCTGCTCCGTGGTGCGAACCACTGCGAATGACAACCGAGACTCCTTCTCCAAAGAAGTGATAGACAACATAAAACGCAATATATACATGGACGACAATTTAAGGTCCCTTCCATCAGTAGAAGAAGCCATAGCTGTCGCGAAAGGAACGGTAGAGTGTTTGAAAAGAGGTGGATTTCGACTGACGAAATTCACTAGCAACTCCCGTGAGTTTCTGGAAGCCATACCGGTAGAAGATCGCGGAGCAAAAGACCTAGACTTAATAAAGGACGATCTTCCTGAAACCAAGACGCTAGGCTTGAAGTGGGACACTGAAAGAGACATCCTGTTTTTTCAGTTGAAACAGCGAGATAATCCAGTTCGGACCAAACGGATTTGTTTAAGTATCCTGAGCACTTATTTCGACCCATTGGGATTTATTAGCCCAGTTATATTGATTGCTCGGAGTTTAGTACAGCAGATGTGGCTTGAAAACCACTCATGGGACAATCCGCTTAAGGGAGAATTGTTGAAGAAATGGATGAAATGGGAAGATTCTCTACCTGCCATCGAGAACTTTATAATTTCCCGTGCATATTTTGGCCATGTTCTTCCTACGTATTCCTATCAACTCCATGTGTTTGGAGACGCCAGCGATATGGGAATAGGTATAGTAGCATATCTGCGAGTCGAAACTCCGGATGGAATCAAGGTCGCCTTGGTTACCTCTAAGGCATTGATTAACAACAAGATAAAGGTTCCTCGAGCGGAGTTAAAGGCGGCTTTATACGCTACAGCCATCGGCCGGAACATAACGGAACAAATCGACTATCCACTGGAGAAAACGGTTTATTGGACCGACGCTTTACTCGTGTTGGAGTATCTCACGAAGTCTGTCAGTTTAGCGTTTTTGTTACTAACCGAGTAGCTATTATTCTTAGTCGCACAAAGATAGATCAATGGAGACATTGCCCTGGTACGATTAATCCAGCCGATATCGCCTCCAGGGGAGCAACTCCACAGGAACTGATAGATACCCCAGATTGGTTGGGTGGACCCGACTTCCTGAGCAAGGAAGAGGATGAATGGCCTCCTCACCTTACTACGGCAGAGATTAGACAAGCCAAGGGAGCGGAGACAGTCAAACCTAAAACCCGGGCGAGTAAATCGAAGTTGTTTAAACCGACTATCGATCTATCTGTATTACATACTTCCGGGAATGATGCTTCGGATCCACAATCCCTCAACACAAATAAGTCTGTTGTGGAAATTAGAGATAGAGATTGGAAATCTGGAATACCAGACGTCTCGCAGGGAATCTCACCCATGCTGCAGAGAGCAATGCATCATTACAGTTCCTGGAATCGGCTCTGTAAAGCCGTCACATATTTAAGACGATGTTTTCATCATCACTGCTCCAGGACGAAGACCATTAATGATCACGCTCCATTGACATCTGCACAAGTTCATGTTATTAAGAATTTACCCAAATATAGGATATCTGATCGTTTTCTAAAAGAGAAAATTAGTCACCAGGAGTATGAAGAAACAAATAAACAGATACTGAGACTCCTGCAATGCTATGAGGATTCCGAAAAGTACTTCCTGTTGTTGAGAAATCCACAGATGCGCTTAAGGGATCGATTCTCGAGCACAATGATAGATGGGTTAATACGTGTTGGAGGAAGACTCACCAACGCGCCCTTATCCTTTGACACCAAATTCCCCATACTTATTAGAAATCTTGAAGTACAAATCAAGATGATTGTAGACGTTCACTGTAAACTTTACCATGCTGGTAGAGAACGAATTCTTAGCGAAATTCGAACTCGCTATTATTTTGATAAACCCCGTAGAGCTCTGAACCAAGTTCTTAGGAACTGCATACCCTGTAGGAAAGCATTCAGTAGGCCTTTAACACAGCGAGAGGCAGAATTACCTAGGGAACGAGTAAGCTTCTATGAACCACCTTTTACTAATACTGGTGTAGATTTATTTGGCCCTATTGAAGTATATCGTGCGAGGACTATAGTCAAGAGATGGTGTGTCATCTTCGTGTGCATGACTTGTAGAGCCATCCATCTCGATATGGTGAACGATCTATCTACTAACAGCTTCGTCTTAAGTTTACGACGACAGATCGCTCGCTTCGGGACGAGTAATACCATGAGATCGGATAAAGGAACGAACTTCATAGGTGCCAACAACGAGATACAGGCTTACGTGAAGGACTGGAATCAAAGACAGGTGGACGACCAGCTAAGGATAACAGCGTCTAGCTGGACCTTCAACGCTGCCGACGCCCCTTGGTGGGGAGGAAGTTGGGAGAGATTAATTCGAAGTGTCAAAACCGCATTTCACTTTATAGTGCCATGCCGCGCGTATCTCACCGACGAACTTTTGCGGACGTTAATGGAGGAAATCGCTGCCTATCTCAACGAGAGACCGCTTATGCCAGTCTCATCGAGTCCCGATTCCCTGGAAGCGCTAACACCCGCGCACTTCCTACTGAAGAAACCCGTAGCCATGCTCCCACGATCGGAGATTGCCGACGGAGACGAATACTGCCGTCGAACTTGGCAACTTATGCAGTTGCTATCCCGTCGTTTCGCTGACCATTTCGAGAAACATTATCTGCCCACGCTACAACTTCGAACTAAGTGGTTTGCGCAGCAAGAAAACGTCAGCGCCGGAGATATGGTGCTTATTGTAGATCCAGACCTCCCACGTAAACGGTGGCAGACAGGTCGTATCATCGAGACACACATTTCAGATGATGGTTTAGTACGCTCAGTAGAACTCATCGTCATGCGGCGTAACTTCAAGAAACCAGGCATCATCTTTGAGACGCAACAACTCAATCGCCCAGTTGGTCGTTTATGTTTACTGGAAAGAGACAGAGAACTCTCCGGGAACTATGGAAGGCAAGACACTCTTCCCACGACCACCTCCCTAATTCCTCAAACATCTAGGGACTCCCTAACGTGATACGTCTGGAGTGGGTGTATGACTATATTATTTTATCTATTTGTTATATTTTTATATGTGAACTTTATTATGTACTTTATTATAATCGTTTTTATTCAATTTTATTTAGTAGAATGTTATTTTTAGTGATTATTTAGTAGATTAGTGCAATATATTAGTGTTTATTACGTACGTAATTACTTATAATATATTTAGTGCGACGGCGAGAAATAATTTTTTCTCTTTCCTTACTGTCTGTATCATATTATAAATACGTGACTACAGTAAGATGAAATGTCCGTACTTATTAAAGTACAATAAAAGCCACTACTATATTTAAGTATTATTGGTAGGCAGAGTATTAGGAATGCAAAGTTCAGATCCTCGTGTCTCGGCTAAACCAAGCTCTGGGTAGACCTTGGAAACGACTTGCCTCTTCACACTGACATTGCTTCGTGCGATATTGCTCTTCTACCTTATATTAAATAATACATATAGTAGCGTGATGTCCATATAACAGTAGCGTAAAACGCAAATAAATCTGTTAAACCTTTTGACCATCTGTAATTCTAGTCGATTAAGATATCGCGGCACCCACCGATATACTTGAAAGACAAATTCTAGAATCAGTGGTTAACGTCACCAGACAAGTTCTGGAATAAATCGGTGCCCATCTTAAATATTAATTTAATATTTATTAAAATCTGTAAAATTCAGATCCGTTAACAATTCTAGTCGATTAAGATATCGTAGCACTTCCCGATACTCTTAAAAGACAAATTTCATAGAATTAAGGATCCTATGTCCCCAGACCTGCTCTGGAATCAAATTGTGTCAATTTTAACATCAAATAATAAAATTCACGGGAATAAATTTAAATTCATATTTTAAATGAATTTCATAAATTGTCATTTTGTACAATTTATAACATTCCCAAAATTCCATTAATTAATAGATCATGGGAGCGGAGATTCATCCTGTTGAGTGTATTAGAGTGCGAGAATCTCCAACATATAGTCAATAGCCGATAAAATTAACAAAATCATGCATAAAGAGGATATTGACAATTAAAGAATTATTATTAAATAGCATCCCAGATCTGTATGCATGAGAATTACCCTAATTCTACCGCTAGCATTCCATAATGTCACCATAGCAACACCCACGCTAGAATTAGAAGCAAGTAAGAGAACAATAGAAAGCTTGTCACATTGCATAGCATAGAGAATACATAGCACACTGTTAGTATCCAAGGATACACAGTAATAACGTGACATTCTGGAAGGCACTGACTAACGGACAAATGGCCTGTATGTGTACAATTGGTGACAGTTGTGTGGAATTTGTGCGTTTATAGGTGAATGTTACTGCTAAAGTATGTTTACAGTAGCTAGTCGCAATTGTAAAAATAGCCCAACTCTCCTATAGATAGAACCTAAGTGGATCCAAGCCTTTGGGACGGACAGTGGAGTGACTTGTGCCGGTTATCGTTGTCGTGCTGTTGCTACATGTTGGCGTAAACACCGCGACGACGGTACATCGGCGCTGAGAATCCCACTGTCCGGGGGCAAAGAAAAGTAGGCAGCGACGCCCGCTCGCCTAAATACAAACTTATTTGATATTAATAAACTCAGATAGCAGATATGACGGAGTTAATAGAAGATGATCTTGGTATTAGGGAGTGATATACTCTACCTTTACAAGCATTTGTGGATAGCTTAATACGCGGTGAGGCCGATCCAACCATTACGGAGGACGATGGTCGTTATATCGAACCGCCGATGTCCCAAGAGCAACTTGCGCGTGAATTGGACTATCGAAAATTCACCACTCGCTATACGAATCGTAATGGTACGTATATGGACTTCCTAACGACCGGCCATCCTATCGACTTACATGATACGGACGATGTAGATACAGAAAGGGAAATGGTTCTATTTAAATATCATACCCAGCGGAGTCGTAACGATAAACCGAGAATAGATCACGAAAATTCTATTCGTAATAGACTGGAAAGAGAAAACGTTGAAGAACCGGATAAACGCATCGACTTCAACGAATACTTAGAGTTTTTGAGAGAAACCTATCTCAACGTCACTAGTCAGCAGAACTTAGAGACTCGATATCCTCAAGGTATCCATCACGACCCTGTAGTAGAACTCAAACGGCTCTATTTCACTATGATGTATCTTACCGCCGATCGTCCACTACCTGTTATCCCGGATAGTTTTGAACAAATGGAAGAATACTGCAAAACTGGAGAACGAACACCCGCGTTTCCTCTACAGGACGTACGTCTTTGGTATTATTGTGACGAGTGTCCTAGACCTAACCAACAAACTGAAAGACATAAACATCCGCGGAGACGTTGCGCTAAACATAGTTTTACGCGTTACACTTACGGGAGTTTCGAGCGAAACCTGTTCGACATACCACCCACGATCGCTCGTCTTAAACGATCACTGAATAAACCCATGATCAGAGTTCCGGAATACTCGGTCAGGCCTCCTCATTCCCTAGTGAGACCTCAAACTCTTGATCCTAACAGTATCACTGATCCTCCCGAACTATATTCCCTGTTCAAAGACTTAGTGTTACCCGAACAACTAATCGGTGGCGCTCCGGTAGTGGGTTCATTAGACATCCGCCCATCCTACTTAGCCGGATTGGGACGCGGGCAGCTAATATCGCCCTTTGATCCTTACAATCGTCCAGGATTAAACCCGATACAACCCGCCACGGAAGTCGAGGGGAGTGTTATAAGAAACGCTTTAGACGCCATTCGACAGAAAATCGGAAAGGGGACACAAGATTGTTTAGAGAAACGTAAATTACAACAACAAGTACAATCGGTGAAGGAGTTAGCCTTGCCACAGTTTGATAGAGAAATCCAAAACCTCGAGGAAGATATCGAGCTTGGACGCACGTATTCTCTACAAGAATTTTTAGATGAACGCTTACAGAGACAAGCGGAAGAAAATCTAATCGAAGAGAAACACACGAAACTGGAAGAAAGAGAAGAAGCCGCTTTAGCTCAACCTGAAGCTCAAATCCTCATGACGGACCTCTACTCTAAAACCGTTCATCATCCCTCTATGATTCCACATTTCGGAGACAAGCTCTTCGCGACGATACAACCTCAACCGGTTGATATCAGTACAGGATCGCAAAACCTTATCGCTGACGCCCCTATGTTACAGCGTCCGCCGATCGAGGCCGCTCGTGTTGACGGTATACTCGTTGAACCTCCGGACAATCGAGCGGATCTTGTCCGTCGTATGGTACACGATGTCAACATACGCGCTAGACCTTTACAGAACTCGTTTTACGGGATTAAAGACCACCCTTATTACGTTAATCTGACTCAATATTATATGGTAAAACCAGAAGACCCGACACATGATTTAAAGTTTCTACCACTAATAAATCCTCTAGACATTGTCGAACTCGAACAATTGCAGAAACATCTGGATCAGTTAGTAAAGGTAAACTCATTTAGAAAACCATATAACATTTCTCGAATCGAGAAAGATATAGAACCTCCTTATAACCTCGATGGATTTATTAAAACTCGATTAGTCCATTGGAATCTAGATGTATTATTTGAAGAAGAGAAAATACAAAGATATGGAAATGTGGAGACGTATACCACTCGGCATATGAAGTATAGTGATCTCCCTGACGCTAACCAATGCGCCACCTTGTGGCATCCAGTAGGGATGACCCTAGAGAACGCCACCAAGGAGTGGAATGAAACTCTTAATGTTATTGAGATGTATGGAGTTGTCACCTACGATAATGAAGGTAGCGTTCCGGTCGGAGAGCTAGGAACTACGCGCATGATCCACATCCGCGGATTAGCTGGTTCTACCCACGTGTTTACTCGAGCGTGTTCCGACTTGATTGATTATTCTTTTGAAACTCTCACCGAAACACAAAAGAATCTCCGACATGGACAATTCGAACTCGCGCAGCGTTACGTCATTGACACCGAACGCAAACCGGCCATGGGCATCGATGGATCGATGTTACCCCAGCCCGTACTCGAGATGTTGTTCAACGAAAGAATCCTTAAAATCGGCTCAGCTGTTTATGGAGATCTCCAAAACGACTTTCGGAATATGGAGGACATTCCATACCCTTTCGTTGATACTCAGCTGATTGCTCCCTGGGCAGAAGGTCGAGGTTTCTTCCGCACCATGTATGCTAATACGTCTAGCAACATTACCAAGGTGCAACGAACTTCCATCGGACATCTTGCCTTTCAGGAATACGGATGGAATTTCAAGATCGGAAATCCCATTAACTATCAACAGGTATACGGAGACCATTATTCTCGATTATACTTTGATGGACCATTGACCGCACCTGGCGCCGTGTATAGCTTCATGAGTGTTCCACTCCGTCCCTCCTTAGCTATATACACGATCTTTGAAAACACCGCACTTGCCGGTTGGCTAGCCGATGTGTGCAGTCGTACTATACGTGCCCATCCATTAATACTTGGGACCAAACTCGCCAAGCTAGATGAACATAATAAATTCATCCGTTTCGAATGTTTCCGGCGATTTTTAACCCCGTTTCGCAACGTGGATAGCCAATTTAAAGACCGCGCTTTGACCAAACTCAGCCTAAGAAACTCAGCTGCAGAGAAGTTGGATAGCGCTGGATTCGCCATTTTCCAAGAGATTTGTATATCGAACTTGCACTCCTCAGTTATACAAAGACCTCGAATCCCCACAGGTTATTCTGTCGTGGAAATTCAGACGATAGGTCCACCTGAAGAGACAGACACGCCCACTTCAGCTATGCACTTGGAAGACGAACCAATATGTCTAGAATCTGAAGAGATTCAGCCTATCGCGCCCCGGACCAGCGACAACGATTACATCATAGAATGGTATCAAGGCCCACAGTGTCTCACTGCGTACGATTATCGCCATGCCAACTATGTTTCTAGGCAACGTTGTCGGTTATGCGCCTCGAGAGACCACGATACGCCCATGGACACCAACGTCCGCTGTTCCTATTTCCAAGAACAACCGACTATGGAAATTTATTGCGCATATTGCAGACTCAATAACCTGCATATCTTTGCGGTTTGCCCTCAATTTATGACTCAATGTCACCATTGTCAACTAAAGGGACATGCTAGTTTCGACTGCCCTTTTAATCACGATTTGGAAAGCGTAGATGAAATGATCACACTGCGTTACATCAGAGCTTGGGAAGCGAACGCTGATTTACATTGTGATTCGCGCCATCGCTATTATCCCGGACGCGCTTACGAAGGAGTTTATGCGTTCCATCCTTATCTGTTCGCTTCTGTTGAACAGAAATCACGCATATCGAGTTACGAGTTACTGAAGCGCGTCGGAGAATGTATTTCAACTAAATTCGTACGCAAATTTCTCAGGAGTGTTAATCCTAGCGACCTTCATTCCTATAACTTAATCAATTATATCCGTCAGGATCCGGACTATGGAGACTTGTTTGTTAACTCACATCCCGAGTTGCAGGAAGTACATCGAAGGCCTTACGAATACCGAGCCCGCGAACGCGAGTTGGAAAGGACCATTAAACCCCGGAAGTTTCTAACTGCCTATGGTCCACCCACGGCCCTCGTTCAGACCACTCGTAAAGGACCCGTAAGAGCGGCTGTCTTGAAACGAGCTCTCAAAGCCGTTAGACCCCTCTCACCTGACGTTGACGTCAATCAACCCGGTACTTCGACTGGCGGATACACCGACCATAATCCTACACCCTCTGATGCAATCATATTGCACCCTTCACCCAGGAGTTATAGCCCTCCTTGTAAAGTGGCTCGCCCCAAAGAGAAAAGGACTCTTGCTAGCTTTAAAAAACTGCGTAAACGCCGTCCGCGCAAGAAAGACTAACTGTTTAGAGTATTTACGTATATTAGAAACTGTGATTTTGTATATTTTATAGACTCAAATCCCATTTTCTGGGAGCGGTGTAAAAGCTTCTGTGGGATATAACTGGCCCCTTTGCTTCGCAATCCAGTTTCCCCCCAGGCGCTGGAATACTCTAAAAAGGTTCTATAACTGTATAAATATTCCCCTCGCCCTCAAGGTACCGTTACAGGTGTTTTAACGGACATAAAAGTCATTTTGCTATATACGTGTTTTAGCGGACATGGTAAGACAAAAAACCTGCAATGTGGCAAATACCTTTCATAGCTTAGCCGTGATGATTCATATTACGACATCTAACAGCTGGTTGCTGACATGGAAACAGCCATTGGACGCATAGTTCTTTGTTTGGCTTGAGCCAATCAGAGCGATTTTTCCTGTCGACGTGTAGCTTTTCGGTCGATCATAAGGAGAGTGTTCAGTCTTACTGTTTTTTTTTCTTGATACTTTGTTGTTATTGCTGTCTAGGCCAGGAACAACGGCTCTAGAATCAATTCGTTTCATACTTTTATAAGAAACATTAGTAGGCTAAAATTATAGAGCGTATGACTGTTAACAATTCATATATCAACTCAATTCTTATCACTTCAATGCAATTCAATTCATATCAACTGGTTTCTATTTTTATATTATCGGTTCAATATACATTATTATACTGCTGTTTACTATTGTGTTTGGTTGAATATTATTTGGAGAACATATATAAAGAACCCAAATTTCCCAATTTTCTTGATACACTACAGGTTAGAGAGACGGGTTATATATAGCGATTGCGACTTATATTGTTGTGGTTTGTAGTGAATTTAATGCTATTTGATAAGCACTACATTGGTCCGTTGCTATTCTCTTTATATATGATAAAATTCATTAACGGTCGGCAAATTAGTGAGCAGTATTGTGTGTTACCGGTAGTGTGCATGATTGTGATTGATAACTAAGCATTTCCTAAAGAATGCGCCTCATACGTGAATCTTAAGCCTTACCGACTTACCGTTGTGATTAGTGTAAGTCATATCTCTGTTTACCTAGATAGAGCGCCACGTCCTAAAGGAACTGTTAATATTTCCCGAAAGTAAATAATATTAGTCAGAAATTAATTATTAACGATCAATCGAATAATACAATACCGTAAGCTTCACTGCAATAATAATTTAAGCCGACAGAATCCAGTCTCCCGGGATTATCCAGCGGGTGAATGGACGCGCACTAGGCTGGCTTCTGCTAATGTTGTGTTTATTGGTACTAAATATTTGTCTTCTTCTAAAAGTATATTTATAAACCAAAAGACATATAAATTTTGGCAGGTTAAACTGCTAAAGGTCTTCAAAAGCGCGTACAGTTTCTACTGTATGGATAGTGATTTTCGATCCATTCAAATAGGTCTACACAGTAAACCAAGCGCAGGGGCCCATAGTGAAAACAAAAACACACAATAGCACATTATATTAAAATTTATTACATACAGTATATTCACCTAACTCTCTGGCTACTAATACAGGGATTTTACTATGTACGCAGAGTATTAAATCTGAGTATGCGAGATACGCATTTACATATATTGTATACAACACACAAAATAAATATTGCTGTACAGTACGCACGAAAAAGATAAATCTTAACTTTGACAGATGCATGACTAAACTTCCTAGACAAAATATTAACTCTGACATAAAGATGATGCCTCTGTCGGATAATATCAGGGTTATCATCAGTCGATGAGCAGATAATAAGCCCTAGATAGCAAAACTTCTCAACAATTTCTACTTTGGAGCCATACAATTTAACTCTCGCAAAAGAGGTGAGAGCACACGACTTAGGAATGAAGTACAAACATTTAGTTTTATTTGTATTAAAAATGATTGAATTTCTAGAAGTAAAAAGAACGTCTATACAGTATCTATTAACTACAGACGGGCCTAGCGGCCCGTGAAGCAAGTCGTAGGAGACAGTACGAGTCAAGTAATAACTATTTACATACTTGTGTGAAAAGTAGCACTTTACAGTGTGATGATCTGAGTGGCTTTGTTACACGAACGAACGTTAGTGAGTGAGTGAAAATAAAGCCACGAGGATCAGAACACTGTAAAGTACTTTGCAAGAATATAAGTATGTATGTAGTTTTATTCCGAAATTTTAACATTACGAAATGATTGTACATATAAGTGCACATAAGTGATAGAAACTGCACAAATTACACCATAACCCTTAATACAACAACCATTTTTAGGGGGTCGGAGCCCCCCCCCCTAATTTTTTTCAAATTTCAATAAAATGCTACGAAATTTGGTATGATGATAGATCGACACCTTTTCTTACTGGTGGCCTGGCCGGATTTTTCAATTTCTCAGTTATTTCCATACAACAATCCCTTAAAAAATGTCTATTTAGCAATGTTTAACCACCTCCGTAGACTTTATTTTACGTCTTTGAAATGTAATCTAGATATCATTCGAAGCGCCTTCGTCTGTAGATTCCGAATCTGAAAACCGTTTTAAATTTAACCAAAAATTGGTAAAGATATTATCAAAATACTAATGTGTAAATTTAGAGAGTAAATCGCTATAATTCTGATGTTTTGTTGTCTTTATTCTAGAATATTAATTATTAATTAGCTGAGCGTTTAAACATGGCCTACTATATATACGGCCTAACAAGCTACTGCGGCCTCTTAAAAAAAAGAGGCCATTCATTTCAACAGTACAGTACAGTACAGTGTACAGCAGTGGCCTAGTATTGAGGTGGCAGTCTGTACTGCAGTTTGCAGTTGGCTTACACTGATCTGTTCGTACCAAGGACTACTATACTACAGGACTGGCACACTGCCTGATCCGACTTCGCTAGCGAAGTCCATTAATTTCATACTGCTGTAAGCTGTACTACCTGAATAGCCTACTACTGTACTACCGTAGAATGATTAGTTATAGCTGTATTATAGTCCTACCGCTACCTCTGGTATATGGGAATAGTACAGTTAGAAAGTCAGATAGTCTAGTTACAGTACATTCAACTGGACGGCTGTATGGCCCTACCCTGGTACAGTGGTAGCCCGTACTCGTATGATGCTACCGGTACGGTACCGCGACCGTTCCGGTACAGGTAGGCCTAGGTGGTACCATTTGGTAGTAATTAAATCAATTACTATAGGTAGGTATTTAAGGTGCCGTATTACAACATTAGGCTAAACTACCAACAGAACAAGTTATTTATTATTATTATGCCTAATTATTGTTGCGTATTTGGCTGCGACGGCAATTACGCAGGAAATCCCGTTCGTGTAGTGAAACTTCCTCCTGTCGATGCCGAACGAGATCAGTGGATCGCCGCGCTACCACGATGCAGTGCAGATGACGGCTCTCTGTTTAAGTATGGAAGCACTGCCGTCATTTGTATTCAACGTCAACAGTGGCCAGAGTTTTCCAAGGGAATTCCGCACAAGAAAGTCCCTGGCGGTTCCTTGCGACCAACAATATTCCGTTATACTTCCCTGGACTTCCCTTATCGTGAGTTCCGCCGCGACCCCCCACTCCACGAGACATCCCTCCCATTGAGGAACGCCAACTTCAGTTACTCAATGAGTGCATGGAGTGAGATTTAATTGGGGGCTTTTTGCAGCTGACTGAACCTGCCTGCCTGTTGTTTCTACGTGGCTAAAGGGAATTGCAGGATACGGTCGCGTACTGACATTTTTGTGAAACTATCGCAGTTCCAAGTATTGCTCTTCTTTTTCCATAACGAAGTATACAGTATATTGGACAGGTTTCACTTTCATCAAAGAGTCAACTTTCCTCGGACATGTTTGTATCAGCCGATCGGCGGTTGATCAGCTGGGTTGCAGCTTGGGGTTTTCGCATTGCCTCGCTCGTAATAGCCAACTAATACGTTGGTCTCAGTTGGAAGAAGTCATTGCAGTCGTGAAACGTAATGTTGGTACTACGACATCGCTACTTACGAAAGCTAAGGAGTACGTTAATGCCGCGATTGATCTTGAGTCATCCAAATATAAGTCTCAGCTTGAGTTTATACTTTAGACTTTGTTCTATTAGACGATATCCCATCCACTTTGAAAGCACCTGAACATCCGAAAGTATGTCCTAATAACAACGGAAATGCTGAGAAAAATTGAACAGCTAGTGGATATTGAAGTCAGTTATGATGAGTTTCAGGCAGCTGGATACGTCGCAGGATTCCTGGTAAAGGTAATCCCAGAGTTAGACATCACAGGTGATATTTAAGAGGAGGATAATATATTTACCCAAGCCCTAACTCGTGGTGGATTACAACTTACTCCGCATCACCTGGTATGGTGGACCAGGACCATGGCGTCTGCTGCATGGGTGGATGCTGTACATGATGGAACTATACCTATACGGTACTACAAACAACTAACTCAAGTAATACACATTATTGCGGTCTATTACGGTATATCCCAACTGCCACCAATAGCTGCTTGCTGTACCCTAGCAAACACCCTTCTTAATGGAGTACAAAAGCGATCTATGGAAAGGCAGAAACGGCGCGACTCACATTCTGGTGATAAGGCAGCACAAACTAAATTCCTCCGAATAACGGGAAGGGGACAAAATAAGGGGGGGAAACTGGACGCAATAAAAATTCATCCCTCTCCAGGGGAAATTCGACGCAAATAACAGCTGATTACTCTCAAAAATAAAACTGTAACCTGTTATATTATGTTTAGTTTATTGTTTTGTTTAAAATAACGTGCCACTGTAACCTGCTCCTTTCCCTAAATTGAGAATTTAACATTGAGGCGGGATATTGATTCGCCTAGTTTCCCCAGGGGTGGGGAATATTGGGTCGGCAATCGTAATAAATAATAAAGTAATAACATAAAGTACCTACTAGTAATATAAAGTAAGAACCTAATAATAATATAAAGTACCTAATAATAATAGCCCTATAAAGTAATAATATCAGAATGGCGGTTGGGAGTGGGGGAGGGGGGGGGGGGGGGGGGGGGGGTGGTGGTGGTTACCTGGAACCTGGCTTGAGAACTGCTAGGATAGTAAATGACCAGAGATAAAGAATATATAGAGAGGTCCATGTATGTATATTGTATAGACAATTTACCGCTAGTTGAATCCGTTATCATCTGTGTCATGACATTACCCTGGGATAGGGATACTGTTCGTATCGTTTTTATGTCGCACAATGTACTAAACACGGTCGTTCAAGACTATAAAGAATAGTTGGTACACTACACTCGTCTCCTTTGTTACAAGCCTCGCTGTGCTCGTCCTTTATTTCTTGACACCAAAATATATTATGTTATTAATAATTACGATTGTGTACTAAATTTCATGAAAATCCTTTGATAACAATGTCTATAACAATATAAAGCAATACCAAACCAATGGACTTCGCTAGCGAAGTCGGATGAAGGGGTGTGCCAGTCCTGTAGTATAGTAGTCCTTGGTATATACAGATATATTGATATAATAAATGTATAATATACAGATATAGGCCTACTAAACTGCTAAACACTACTGCACTAAAGCAAATATGAATATAAATTCTATATCAGTTTGGTCGGAAAATAACGAGTTTAAAGGTATAAATTTGAAGAAGACGCCTTTGGATTGTTATTGTGTCTCCGTTTCCTGTCGGAATCTAGTTGCCTTCTACAGTTCTACGTTCACTATTGAGGATGATCTAACAACATCATGTCAAATATTTATTTGTCATTTGAGTAACATGGGAGAAATTGCGACATTGCAACCCTCAAATGCAGATTTACATATAGTCGATCACCTGGAATGGAATCCGTCGGGTCTGCTTCTCTTGGCAGTCGATACTTTTGGAAAGTACGGCGTTTGGAATTGCGACTCTGGGTGTATAAATCAGTGGGGTTTGCTTTATGCTGGAAAACTTCATAGCAATAACGATCGCGTAATTGCAATAAATTGGCTTCCGGAGAAATTAAATGTCGCCTTACGTTTCGAACCAGATAGTTCTGAGATGAACCTGAACGAGATGTTTCCAGTTATTGACGGGGATTTTACTCTGCACAACATAGCTGGACTGCCCGTGTCCGGTTTTTGTGCATTATCTGAGGCGGGAAAATTTACAATAACATATCAAGGTGAAGTGAACGAGAATGCAGCAACGCTCACACGTTACGTTTGCCGGGATTCCATATTTGCTGGCGACATCGCTATTAAACGAGACGGATCTATAGTCATTGTGTGCTGCAAAGACTCCGACGTTAATTTTCCTATTGATATCATTCACTTGACTGTTATTGAAAATGACAAACCGGTCATAGACATAGCATCTTATTCCAAAATATATATTGAAGGCGGTACAAATATATCTAACACTAGGTTAATAAGTAGGTCGGATGGCATGTTTGATTTATTAGTTGGCGTTGTTGATGGTAATAAACAGGGCACTTCTTTGCAACTCTGGACTTGCGCTACGAAATCATTTAAATTGGATCCAATATTCTTAGAGGAAGGCGACATGGAAGAACCCGAAACCTTCGATGTTTCCAAGTGGGAATTAATTCACTCAATAAGAACTGAATCGCCAGTTTCTTGCGTGTCCGCTAGCAACCTGCCCGTGGTCTATTCATTAGGCCCGGGCTACCCCTCATCCTTTATATTAATCGCTTTATCAGACGGTAGAAATAAACTTCTACTAAAAGATTCTCTGGAGGAAGTTGCCTTCATTGAAATATCGCCAAATGGCAAGTTGAATTCCGGTGCCCCGCTAATAAAAAAAGCGAAATTCGAAGAAACAAATGTAATTCGCGCTGTGGATTTTTCATCTTTGGCCTGCGCGGCGGTACTTATTGATGGGCTTTGCAACGTCTACCACCTAAACTTAACAGTTAATCGGCCCAGCACGTTGACGCGAATGCTCGAGTTCGCTATGTACACCGGAAATGACGTCACAGACGTCCTTCTGTTGGACAACCTCCAGTCGGACCCGGAACGAATACTCCAACTGTTTCTCGAGGGATTCAACAGGCATCCCAACGACTTGCAGACCCTCATGTGGTCGCGATATCTCTCGGTGTGTTCCGGGTTGATACGAGTCGGCCGCAATCTAGTTCGGATTGCCGAACAGCATTTCACCATGGTTCTAGAATGGATAGCAATGTTCCTTAAATCGTTGGCTCGGTCCACCAACATGGGGGAACGAACACCCGGGGAACGACTGTCCCATATCGTTGCGCGGAACGCCACAGCCGATCTCGACAAGGCGATGATGGCGCTGGAAGCCAAGGAATTCGTCATCGACGCCCACACCTTGCAGAGTCTGCAGCAGTTGATCCAATGGGTGTGCGACCTATGTCTCTACATCGTCAGTGCTGTCCCGGTACCGCTAGGAGGAGCTACTAAGCCCGGCTCCGGTCTACTTCGGGACGTCTACATACTGAACCTTCTTCGGGAACTTCTAGTAGTTATCCGGGTCTGGGGAGTATTTAAATCAAACTGTTTGCCAGTGTTCACGGCGTCTTCCGACAGTCTGGATGTTTTGTCTTTGCTGTTCAAACTCGTTACCAACTTGTGGGCCTGCGCTAAGTCCGGCGATGCCATCGATGACTCTCTCATAGAGGAGTGCTACTACCTCTCCAACCAGGTTATGCCGCCTATCCTCAACGAGTTGGTGCCACGAGAGCGCGGTTCGTCCCGTTGTTTCGTCCGAATGGGTCGTAGACACCCTCCTCCCTACAGTTGGTACCCCGTGGACGTGATTCGGCGGACCCACCTCGGTAAGAATCCACCCCACGAACTCAAGCAGTGCCTCGTCTGCGGCAGTGTTTCCATTACCGGTACCTCGGAGGCTCCAACTAAAACTGTCAGAGCGAAACTTTGGGATCGTAGATGGGATTTCAACTGTCTCTGTCTGGGCCAGTGGATTAAATTACAGAATAAACCAGTTTCCTGAGATTTATTATCATGCACGCACGTACATAATACATAATGTACATAATACGTGTACATAATGTACACCCATGATGTACATGTACATAATGCATAATACATAACTCACTTAATACTCGGTTAGTGCTTGAAAAGTAAAAGTGCGAAATTAAATATTTATCCTATACGTCGATTAAATTAACATTATTTTAAAATTTAAATTGATTTTAATTAAGTTATGCTATTTTTTACACCAGAATATCTAAATTATTTGTATTCCCATTTCCGATTCATTTCTATCTATTGTTATATTATGTCCACTTCCGTCTTCATGGATAGCAGAGTGGGTCACTCATGGAATACAGGGAGTCTGGGAATTATTTGTTTACATAAACTAAACAGTTAAGGAAACCTTCAAGAGAATTTGGTAAAAAATACTAGAAATTTGATTAGTGATCGATTACGATATATATTAATATACAGCGGAGGTTTATATAGGCTTAAGTAGTGTAATGGATCAGGTTACAGTGGTGGCCTTTCTAACCAAAACAATAAACGAAGTTGTTACATACCAATCGAGGGAAAGGAGCAGATCACTGCAGCGGGCATTTCTAATCAAAACAATAAACGTTGTTGTTATCTACCAATTGAAGGAAAGGATTAGGTTACAGAGGCGAGCTTTTCTAAACAAAATAATAAACGTTATGTTTACCTACCAATTGAGGGAAAGGAGCAGGTTACAGAGGCGGGCTTTTCTAAACGAAACAATAAACGATGTTGTTACCTACCAATCGAGGGAAGGGAGCAGGTTACAGAGGCGGGCTTTTCTAACCAAAACAATAAACGATATTGTTACCAATTGAGGGAAAGGAGCAGGTTGCAGAGGCGGGCTTTTCTAACCAAAACAATAAACGTTGTTGTTATCTACCAATTGAAGGAAAGGACCAGGTTACAGTGGCGGGCCTTTCTAACCAAAACAATATACGATGTTGTTACCTACCAATCGAGGGAAAAGAGCAGGTTACAGAGGCGAGCTTTTTCTAAACGAAACAATAAACGTTGTCATTATCTACCAATTAAAGGAAATGAGCATGTTACACAGGCGGCACACTAAACGATGTTGTTACCTACCAATTGAGGGAAAGGAGCAGGTTACAGCAGCGGTATTTTCTAACCAAAACAATAAACGTTGTTGTTATCTACCAATTGAAGGAAAGGATTAGGTTACAGAGGAGGCTTTACTAAACAAAATAATAAACGTTGTTGTTACCTACCAATCGAGGAAAAGGAGCAGGTTACAGAGCCGGGCTTTTTCTAAACGAAACAATAAACGATGTTGTTACCTACCAATCGAGGGAAGGGAGCAGGTTACAGAGCCGGGCTTTTCTAACCAAAACAATAAACGTTGTTGTTATCTACCAATTGAAGGAAAGGAGCATTTTACAGTGGCGTGCCATATCTAACCAAAACAATAAACGATGTTGTTACCTACCAATTGAAGGAAAGGAGCATGTTACAGGGGCGGCTCAATAAACGTTGTTGTTACCTAACAACTGAGGTAAAGGAGCAGGTTACAGTGGCTGGCCTTTCTAACCAAAACAATAATCGATGTTGTTACCTACCAATTCAGGGAATTGAGCAGGTTGCAGAGGCGGGCTTTTCTAACCAAAACAAAAAACGTTGTTTTTACCTACCCATTGAGGGAAATGAGCAGGTTAGATTGGCGGGATTTTCTAACTAATCAATAAACGTTGTTATTCCCACCTTCCCATTCACCTTCCCACATTTCCATCTTCCTACATTCCCAACCACCTTCCCACATTTCCACCCACCTTCCCACATTCCCTTCCACATTCCCATCCACATTCCCATCTTCCTACATTCCCACCCACCTTCCCACATTCCCATATTCCTACATTCCCAACCACCTTCCCACATTCCCATCCACCTTGCCGCACACCCAACTTTCCTCATTCCCACCCACCTTCCCACATTCCCTTCCACATTCCCACATTCCCATCCACATTCCCATCTTCCTACATTCCCACCCACATTCCCATCACCATTCCCACCCACCTTCCCACATTCCCATCTTCCAACAGTCCCATCCACCTTCCCATCCACCTTCCCACATTCCCATCCACATTCCCATCTTCCTACATTCCCACCCACCTTCCCACATTCCCATCCACCTTCCCACATTCCCATCCACCTTCCCACATTCCCACCCACCTTCCCATCCATCTTCCCCCCACCCACCTTCCCACATTCCCATCCACCTTCCCACATTCCCATCCACCTTCCCACATTCCCATCTTCCTACATTCCAATTCACCTTCCCATATTCCCATCCATATTCCCACATTCCAACATTCCCATCTTCCTACATTCCCACCCACCTTCCCATCTTCCCACATTCCCATCTTCCTACATTCCCATCCACCTTCCCACACATTCCCATCCACCTTCCCATCTTACAACATTCCCATCCACCTTCCCATCTTCCAACATTCCCATCTTCCCATATTCCCATCAACCTTCCCATCTTCACACATTACCATCTTCCTATATTCATATTCCCATCAACCTTCCCATCTTCCCACCCAGCCACCATCCCACATTCCCATCCACCTTCCCACTTTCCCATCTTCCTACATTCCCATCTTCCTACATTCCCACACACCTTCCCACCCATCTTCCCACATTCCCATCCACCTTCCCACATTCCCATCTTCCTATATTCCCATCCACCCACATTCCCAAATTCCAATCTTCCCACAATTCCATCTTCCTGCATTCCCATCTTCCTAGTAGGTTACAGATGCGGGCTTTTCTAAACAAAACAATACAAAGCAATAAACGTTGTTTTTACTTTCAATTGAGGGAAAGGAGCACGTCACAGCAGCGGGCATTTCTAACCTAAACAATAAACGTTGTTATTATCTACCAATTGAAGGAAAGGAGTAGGTTACAGAGGCGGCTTTAAAACAAAACAATTTAATTTTTTTACGTTGTTTTACCTACCAATTGAGGGAAAGGGGTAGGTTACAGTGACGCGCCTTTCTAACCAAAACAATAAACGTTGTTGTTACCTACCAATCGAGGGAAAGGAACAGGTCACAGCAGCGGGCATTTCTAACCAAAATAATAAACGTTGTTGTGTTGTTATCTACCAATTGAAGGAAAGGAGTAGGTTACATAGGCGGGCTTTTCTAAACAAAACATTAAACGTTGTTTTTACCTACCAATTGAGGGAAAGGAGCAGGTTACGGAAGCTGGCTTTTCTAACCAAAACAAAAAACGTTGTTTTTACCTACCCATAGAGGGAAATGAGCAGGTAACATTGGCGGGATTTTCTAACTAAACAATAAACGATGTTATTCCCACCTTCCCATTCACCTTCCCACATTTTCTTCTTCCCACATTCCCATCCACCTTGCCGCACTCCCATCTTTCCACATTCCCATCCACCTTCCCACATTCCCTTCCATCTTCCAACATTCCCATCTTCCAACATTCCCATTCACCTTCCCACATTCCCATCCACATTCCCATCCAGATTCCCATCTTCCCACATTCCCATCCACCTTCCCACATTCCCACCCACCTTGCCACATTCCCATCCACATTCCCATCCACATTCCCATCTTCCTACATTCCCACCCACCTTCCCACATTCCCATCACCATTCCCACCAACCTTCCCACATTTCCATCTTCCAACAGTCCCACCCACCTTCCCATCCACCTTCCCACATTCCCATCCACATTCCCATCTTCCTACATTCCCACCCACCTTCCCACATTCCCATCCATCTTCCCACATTCCCACCCACCTTCCCATCCATCTCCCCCCACCCACCTTCCCACTTTCCCATCCACCTTCCCACATTCCCATCCACCTTCCCACATTCCCATCTTCCTACATTCCCATTCACCTTCCCATATTCCCATCCATCTTCCCAAATTCCAACATTCCCATCTTCCTACATTCCCACCCACCTTCCCATCTTCCCACATTCCCATCTTCCTACATTCCCATCCACCTTGCCGCACTCCCAACTTCCCACATTCCCATCCACATTCCCACATTCCCATCTTCCTACATTCCCATTCACCTTCCTACATTCCCAACCACCTTCCCACATTCCCATCCACCTTGCCGCACACCCAACTTCCCACATTCCCTTCCACATTCCCACATTCCCATCCACATTCCCATCTTCCTACATTCCCACCCACCTTCCCACATTCCCATCACCATTCCCACCAACCTTGCCACATTTCCATCTTCCAACAGTCCCACCCACCTTCCCATCCACCTTCCCACATTCCCATCCACATTCCCATCTTCCTACATTCCCACCCACCTTCCCACATTCCCATCCACCTTCCCACATTCCCACCCACCTTCCCATCCATCTCCCCCCCACCCACCTTCCCACTTTCCCATCCACCTTCCCACATTCCCATCCATCTTCCCACATTCCCATCTTCCTACATTCCCATTCACCTTCCCATATTCCCATCCATCTTCCCACATTCCCATCCACCTTCCCACATTCCCATCTTCCTACATTCCCATTCACCTTCCCATATTCCCATCCATCTTCCCACATTCCAACATTCCCATCTTCATACATTCCCATCCACCTTCCCATCTTCCCACATTCCCATCTTCCTACATTCCCATCCACCTTCCCACACATTCCCATCCACCTTCCCACACATTCCCATCCACCTTCCCACACATTCCCATCCACCTTCCCACACATTCCCATCCACCTTCCCATCTTACAACATTCCCATCCACCTTCCCACCTTCCCATCTTCCAACATTCCCATCTTCCCACATTCCCATCAACCTTCCCATCTTCACACATTACCATCTTCCTATATTCCCATCAACCTTCCCATCTTCCCACCCAGCCACCATCCCACATTCCCATCCACCTTCCCATCTTCCTACATTCCCATCTTCCTACATTCCCACACACCTTCCCATCCATCTTCCCACATTCCCATCCACCTTCCCACATTCCCATCTTCCTACATTCCCATCCACCCACATTCCCAAATTCCAATCTTCCCACATTTCCATCTTCCTGCCTTCCCATCTTCCTAGTAGGTTACAGATGCGGGCTTTTCTAAACAAAGCAATACAAAGCAATAAACGATGTTTTTACTTTCAATTGAGGGAAAGGAGCAAGTCACAGCAGCGGGCATTTCTAACCAAAACAATAAACGTTGTTATTACCTACCAATTGAAGGAAAGGAGTAGGTTACAGTGGCGCGCCTTTCTAACCAAAACAATAAACGTTGTTGTTACCTACCAATCGAGGGAAAGGAACAGGTCACAGCAGCGGGCATTTCTAACCAAAATAATAAACGTTGTTGTGTTGTTATCTACCAATTGAAGGAAAGGAGTAGGTTACAGAGGCGGGCTTTTCTAAACAAAACATTAAACGTTGTTTTTACCTACCAATTGAGGGAAAGGAGCAGGTTAAGGAAGCTGGCTTTTCTAACCAAAACAAAAAACGTTGTTTTTACCTACCCATAGAGGGAAATGAGCAGGTGACATTGGCGGGATTTTCTAACTAAACAATAAACGTTGTTATTCCCACCTTCCCATTCACCTTCCCACATTTCCTTCTTCCTACATTCCCAACCACCTTCCCACATTCCCATCCACCTTGCCGCACTCCCATCTTTCCACATTCCCACCCACCTTCCCACATTCCCTTCCATCTTCCAACATTCCCATCTTCCAACATTCCCATTCACCTTCCCACATTCCCATCCACATTTCCATCCAGATTCCCATCTTCATACATTCCCATCCACCTTCCCATCCATCTTCTCATATTCCCACCCACCCACCTTCCCACATTCCCATCCACCTTCCCATCCTTCTTACCATCTTCCCACCCACCCACCTTCCCACATTCCCATCCACATTCCCATCCATCTTACCACCCACCCACCATCCCCCATTCCCATCCACCTTGCCGCACTCCCAACTTCCCACATTCCCATCCACATTCCCATCTTCCTACATTCTCATTCACCATCCTACATTCCCATTCACCTTCCCATATTCCCATCCATCTTCCCACATTCCAACATTCCCACCTTCCTACATTCCCATCCACCTTCCCATCTTCCCACATTCCCATCATCCTACATTCCCATCCACCTTCAAACACATTCCCATCCACCTTCCCACATTCCCATCAACCTTCCCATCTTCCAACATTCCCATCTTCCCACATTCCCATCAACCTTCCCATCTTCCCACATAACCATCTTCCCATCTTCCCACCCAGCCACCATCCCACATTCCCATCCACCTTCTCACATTTCCATCCACCTTCTCACATTCCCATCTTCCCACATTCCCATCTTCCTACATTCCCACACACCTTCCCACATCCCCATCCATCTTCCCACATTCCCATCCACCTTCCCACATTCCCATCTTCCTACATTCCCATCCACCCACATTCCCATCTTCCCACCCACCCACCTTCCCATCCACCTTCCCACATTCGCATCTTCCTACATTCCCATTCGCCTTCCCATATTCCCATCCATCTTCCCACAATCCAACATTCCCATCTTCCCACATTCCCACCCACCTTCCCATCTTCCCACATTCCCATCTTCCAACATTCCCATCCACCTTCCCACACATTCCCATCCACCTTCCCATGTTACCACATTCCCATCTTCCCACATTCCCATCAACCTTCCTATGTACTACCTGTATAAACGTTGTTATTCCCACCTTCCCATTCACCTTCCCACATTCCCTTCTTCCTACATTCCCAGCCACCTTCCCACATTCCCATCCACCATGCCGCACTCCCAACTTTCCACATTCCCACCCACCTTCCCACATTCCCTTCCATCTTCCCACATTCCCATCTTCCAACATTCCCATTCACCTTCCCACATTCCCATCTACCTTGCCACATTCCCATCCACATTCCCATCTTCCTACATTCCCATCCACCTTCCCATCCATCTTCTCATATTCCCATCTTCTTAACCACCCACCTTCCTACATTCCCATCCTTCTTACCATCTTCCCACCCACCCACCTTCCCACATTCCCATCCACATTCCCATCCATCTTACCACCCACCCACCTTCCCACATTCCCATCCACCTTGCAGCACTCCCAACTTCCCACATTCCCATCCACATTTCCACATTCCCATCTTCCTACATTCCCATTCACCTTCCCATATTCCCATCCAGCTTCCCACATTCCAACATTCCTATCTTCCTACATTCCCATCCACCTTCCCATCTTCCCACATTCCCATCTTCCTACATTCCCATCCACCTTCAAACACATTCCCATCCACCTTCCCACATTCCAATCCACCTTACCATCTTCCAACATTCCCATCTTCCCACATTCCCATCAACCTTCCCATCTTCCCACATAACCATCTTCCTATATTCCCATCGACCTTCCCATCTTCCCACCCAACCACCATCCCACATTCCCATCCACCTTCCCACATTCCCATCTTACCACATTCCCATTCACCTTCCCATCTTCCAACATTCCCATCTTCCTACATTCCCATCAACCTTCCCATCTTCTCACTTTACCATCTTCCCACATTCCCATCAACCTTCCCATCTTCCCACATAACCATCTTCCTATATTCCCATCAACCTTCCCATCTTCCCACCCAGCCACCATCCCACATTCCCATCCACCTTCCCACATTCCCATCTTACCACATTCCCATTCACCTTCCCATCTTCCCTCATTCCCATCTTCCTACATTCCCACACACATTCCCACATTCCCATCCATCTTCCCACATTCCCACCCACATTCCCATATTCCCATCTTCCCACCCACCCACCTTCCCATCCACCTTACCGCACTCTCAACTTCCCACATTCCCATCCACCTTCCCACATTCGCATCTTCCTACATTCCCATTCGCCTTCCCATATTCCCATCCATCTTCCCACAATCCCACATTCCCATCTTCCTACATTCCCACC
>JAUCBJ010001235.1:0-27423 GCA_032718475.1 Nemertoderma westbladi
GTTAGTGTGGCACCCTCCCAGTCTTACCGTAACAGCCGAGAGAGATGAGCACGGATTTTCATTTCGGTACGAATGCTTTAAAGGGACTAGCCAGTAGCCAGGGCGCATCTCGGCCTTGCATCCTTAAGTGGTAGCTAAATGAGTACTGGAGTTTCCTCTGGGGAGTAAAGTTCTGGGGGGACCGCACTGGAAATAAGTTGTCAGACTTTGTGCGTAATCCTTAGCGAACTGACAATGTTAGGGGGCGGGTCAGTGGCGTATCCAAGGGGGGGGGGGGGGAGTGGGGGGGGGGGAGGGGGTGGGGGGGGATTCAGGAATCGATCCCCCTCCACTTATTGACAAGAAAACCTGATCAAACTATACGAGTTTTTAAAAATTGAGCTACACTATAATAGAACTACGTATATCATTATTGCCAGCAATTTCCAATTTGCCTCAGCCTCGACCAATTGAAAACCAACTTCTAAGGGAGTAAAGGCTGTATAAGGCTGTTGAATAAAAAACGAACAAAACAAAAAGGCTGTTGAACTTTTTAAACATGTTTTTGGCAGTCTCAAACTAGAGGCGATCAGCTAAATGAAATCCTTAAAAAATTAAGAATATTTTGTGTTTCGGTATTTATTTTTTCATTCACAACTATAGTCATGTGATATATTTCATCACAAATTGGACGTCACATACTGTACACACACGTACTGTACTGTATATGTATAGTATACCTCCCCCTCCTCATGGCACTGCCCACAGTTGTGACACAAACTTCTGACCCCTCTTCCCTTTATTGACCGTGAAGTAATTATAAACAGCCCCTCAATAAAAACTGTAGATTTACAATTTAAATTTAAACGTTAAAAAACTCAAAATTGTTCTCTTTTTATTAAATTATTTTTATTTCCAAAATTTTTTCTCGAATTTTACTCACTATTAATCATCCAAATCATCAAATCCTTTCCGGAATCCTGGCTACGCCGCTCTGGTGGGTCAATATTTACAAATAGTTGTTGTCGATGTCGTTGTCATCGTTGCTTTTTTAACATGCCAATAACTTGGCATGTTAAATTGATTCTGACAGGTCTGATTTAAACCTGTCAATTTGAAAATTGGTAGGCATCAAAAGGAACAAAAGTTGAGATATTTGAGAGACTTCCAGTACACCATCAGTTCAACAGTATCCCGCTATAGGTCTACATGTCTAAACATGGGCAGGAGCGTTGGCTAATGATACATTACTCTCCCGTCGGAAATGGCCCTTTTTATTACTCAGCCCACACCCTGATAACCTTAATCCGGCTCTGACGTGCATCTACATGTAGCTTACTGTATTTAATTGCGAAGTGTCCGAAGTTTCACTATTACCAATTATTGTCAATAAAATATATATAGCCTACTTTAGAGGCTATACATAAATATACGGAAAAGACTTAACCGAATTTATTTGGTGATTAGAGGTTTAGGCCTACAACCTTCCCCCTTCCTGCCCTACTAACTATACAACATATACAGTATACCCTCACCTCAGCCCTTAGCCAATCACAGCTAACTGAACTGACTTTCCTATCGGCATGCTCTTGCCCTAGGCATAGGTATGTTCCTAGTTAGAACAGTACAGTACATATCACCTTCAGAACCGGTACATAAAGTAACAGCGCTACTTTCTTGTGTTGCATGTCATATTGTACTGTTGTACAGTCAGTCGAGTCAGACAGTCCACACTCATGTAAACCTGTACAGCTGTAGGCCTTGCCTTGGTTGCTCAGCCAAGACCTGAAGACTGAAGACATACAGTACCGGTACCGCTGTAGCCTACCGGTACTATTTTACTGCTATTGCCAATTGCGCTATTCAGCTATTGGCTGGCCTACCACGTGGGTCGGTGGGTCTGACGCTGACCGTGCTTCTGGTGTCTGGTGTGGCTGACATACTGATAGACAGAACTAGCTGACACATTGGTAAAAGATGGGTGAAACAACATGCGGCTGTGCGGGAGCGGGCCTACTCATTCTACTGCTGACTGCAGCAACTCTTGAAATTGAAATCGACGGTTAGTGCTGTAGATTGTACCTGTCACCTGTAACAGTTTCTGTATTTGTCAGTTTGTCAATATAGCCTACCGTACAGTACCGGTCAGCCGGTACCTAATCCAGTACTGCAGTAGGCCTACCGGTCCGGTAGCGGTACCCCTAATCAACCAATACCGGTAAATAACTGCTGAACACTGTACACTGAACTGCAGAACTGGATAACACTGATGTTCCGCGGTCGCGGTTTTGAAGTAGGTAGGCCTACCGGCAGACCAGTATGCGACCCGACTGCCAAATGCTAAAATGTCAGACTGTATAGTAATATAAATACCGGTCCGGTACCCGTACGGTACGGTAGGTAGGTACCGTTAGGCTGTTAGGCCTACGGTACTGAAGTAGGCAGACTGGCTGACAGGTCAGTGCCGGTATATTATATTATATTAGGCCTATATTATTTGGGTGGAGAGACCACTGTCACAGAAGCGTAGGCCTATAAATAAAAATTGCATGATTAAAACAAAACAAATAGGGGCCTACCTACTGCGCTACTAGTAGAATAGCCTAATTCTGCTAATTGACAACTGGTCACTAGTAAATCGCACTTAACGTTTTATCAGTTTACCTATACTAGGCCCGCGCCCCACTTAAGGCGCCGGTACGGGTACCGGTATATATATATACATATTTAACCTTGTGTGACTGGTGTACTGGTAGGTACTGATTTTCAGATTGTGTAACTACCTAACATCCTAATGTAGGTACCGTTCCTCTCTTGCTCTAGGTCACCCTGAGGTCGCTTCGCGAGAAACGGTTCCGACTCGTAACATTATTCCACCCCCCCAAGAAACGATTGGATCAGTTCTAGGTCGCCAAGAAACGGGTGAAACAGTTCCAGGTCGCCAAGAAACGGATGAAACAGTTCCAGGTCGCCAAGAAACGGATGAAACAGTTCCAGGTCGCCAAGAAACGGATGAAACAGTTCCAGGTCGCCAAGAAACGGATGAATCAGTTTTACCTTTAAAATCCGTTCGGAAATCATCCCAACCAATTTCAGCAACGAAAATGCTCAGAAATGGCCACAGTTACGGCGGAAAGGTTTCTTATCGTGATACGATTCCACCTCCTCAAGCAGCGATGGAAACAGTTTCATCTTCTCAACAAGCAATTGACACTTCGGATTCGGATGTAGAAATAGAAGCATTTCAAATTCCAGACAGGTTAGATCATATTATAGCATCGTAAGAGGGCGTTCATAAAGTGTATAGGAATTGGCACATCCGCAGTGCGTAAAGCTCCTAGGCTGCTTGTAAATATATCAATTAAGATTTTGTTAATTTGCACACTGTCACATGGGTTTCGTTAACTAAGGTCTATTTACAAATTTTAGATATATCTAGAAAAGGTATCCCTAAGGGTGTTGTCGATTTTTTATTAGGTATAACTCAATTTTGTAATAAAATAAGTGACAAAATAATAGTGGTATATATAGTTACGATTTCTCAAGCCCGAATCACACAAAAATGTATGCTTTTAGCCAATTTGAATATTCTTACCAAAAATATACGAAAATATTTCTGTCTATGATGTGGCAAGCGTTTCACAATCAGATCAAGCAGGCAGACATCTAGGCAAAGAGACAGACTTACCAGCCAGGGAAAGATGAGACGGCCAACCAAACAGCCAAACCAGACAGTCATCCATGTCAGGCAGGTAGACCTGCCAGAAGACAGTCTCCCAGTCAAACGGATAGCCAGACAGACGAAAGACAGTCTGTCAGCATCAGTGTCAGCCAAACAGACAGCCATCCAGGCAGTCAGACCATCAAACCAGGCAAGCAAGCAGTCAGACAAACAGCCAACCAAACAGAAAGGACGGACAAGACAGATATATGGACTCCATGACGCTGTTATTTATAGTTGTGGAGCGGACCATATGGTGCTGTTATTTACAGGTGGGGGCCAATGTTAAATTTCAAGTAAGGGAAGGGAGCAGGTTACAGTATGAATGTCTCTCTGTCTGTGTGCTATGGCTGTCCATCTGGTCTGATTGTGTCTCTTTTTGGCTGTCTGTCTGGTCTGTATGACTGTCTGTCCCTCCGTCTGTTTGGTAGTTTGTCTACGTGGTCTGGCTAGTGGTCTGTGACACATTATGGACAAGAAGTTAACAAGATATTCGTGTTTTGCGTTTACTAACGGGATACCTATGGATAACAGCACCATATGGTTCACTGCACAACTATGAATAACAGCACCATATGGTTCACCACTATGAATAATAAAAGTGATCAGTGAACATGTGACACACGAAACACCGGAGGCGACCCGAAGGCTCCTCTCTCTCGGCTGTTACCTATAAGGTAGGGAGGGCGCCACACTAACTCCCAAGGGTGAACAATCCATAACTATCCACCCCTTGCTTTACTCCCCCAGCAGAAGCCAGGTTCCCATTGTACCGCTGGGTTTGCGTAAGCACTAATTTCTGAAGTGTCTTGTTTAGGGACACAACAGTGCCAAATTTATACAGCCTGTAGTCGGATTCGAACCCGCGCGCCAATCGCTAATGTTAAGGCAGTTCAGGCGCTGTATGCACTCGGACACTGGGACACTATGAATAATAGCACCATATGGTTCACAACTATGAATAACAGCACCATATGGTCCATAACTATGAGTAATAGCACCATATGGTTCACAACTATGAATAACGGCACCATATGTTCACAACTATGAATAACGGCACCATATGGTCCATAACTATGAATAATAGCACCATATGGTTCACAACTATGAATAATAGCACCATATGGTCCATAACTATGAATAATAGCACCATATGGTCCACTCCACAACTATAATAACAGCACCTTATGGTCCATAACTGTGAATGTTTAGTACCATATGGTCCATAACATTTAAATGCAGCACCATACAGTATGGTCCACAAATACATATAAATAACAGGAGGCATATTCCATCTTTCTGTCAGGTCTGGCTGTCTGTCTGGCTGGTTTGTTGTCGGTTTGTTAAGCTGGCAAACCCGCAGACCGTCGCCTGTCAGAGTATCTGTTTGGCTGGCAGACTGGCATCTGTTTGGCTGATAGGTCTATCTGCCTGTCGGCTCTGGATGGCTATCTCTCTATCTGTTTGATCTAACTGGCTGTCTGGTGTGTATGTCTATATCAATGGCCTGGTCGGTTTGACTGTCAATCTGTCTGTCAGCAACGTTTGGCTATATTATATACCTGTCTCTCTGGTCAAGTTGGCTACCGTCTCGTCTGGCTGTCTGTCTGTTTTTGCCTGGTCTAGATCGTTGCCTGCAACAATATTGCCACATTATGGACAATGTGGACGGTACGGTAGAGAATTCGGTACAGTATGAGATATCCGTCTTTTGCGTTTACTACCTGGACAACTGAGTAATAGCTGAGAATAGGGACAACAATTTGGAAGTTGTTGGTATTCGACATCCAGACAAACAGCAGAACATATATTATACTAGCCAATGGCTGGTAGCCATTAGTCAACCAGACCAGACAGGCAGTCCTGACTGACTGACAGTCATACCAGACAGTAGGGATGCAACAGAGCTCCAGCTCCGGATATCCGGAGCTCCGGCTCAATTTTCTAGCTCTGGTTCCGGCTCCGGGCCAATCCATCCGGAGCCAATCCGGAGCTTCTGTTGTTAAAATTTCAATTAAAATAATTAGTTTTTTAATTAGTATAAAAAACACAAGGGTCATAAACGCTGAATAGTGCCCTTTTCACACAATGGTGTCTGTAATATGCAAATATTTGCAGTAAAGGTAACAGCAGTACGGTAAATATTCTTACGCTTAGCCTGCAATGGCTATCATCAAGTTTTTGATCCGAATATCCCCCAAAATCGGAAGTAAAAGAAGCACTTTTTCCCATAGGGAAATAAGTATCCCATAGGATTGAATTGAATTTAATTTTTTTCACGGAGAAAAAAGCAACATAATGAAAATAAGAAAATGTGAAAATAATTTTGGTGGAATTTCTTAAATTTTATTACATGAATCAAAAGTGCATCGATGTAAAAAAAGTTAGCATGCAATTTCAGCAAAATCCGTGCGCACACTCAAAAGTTATTGTAACTTTCAGTGTTTGCAAGAAATGTTTGGTTAGAGCGCCAAAACGCTAAACATTACAATACTAAAGCTAAAAATTAAGCATTCAGAACGCCGATAAGTTGACATAATGTAACAAAATCACGTACACCATTGTGTTGAATGGACACTATTCATCGTTTATGACCCTTGTTGTCATTCAGAGTTAATAATTTGACGAAATAATTTGGGAAAGGGGAATAAAATACGCTCCTATTGCCCAATGCAATATGCCGACCTCTAAAACAACATTAATTTAAGCCCGAACATTCGTCTGTCTGTATGCTGTACATTGGAATTATCAATTCACCAAAGCTCCGGCTCTGGTTCCGGCCGGAGCTCACATTGTTACCCGGAGAAACCTCCGGGCTCCGGCTCCGGATGAAATTTTAGCTGTTGCATCCCTACCAGACAGGAAGCTAGATAAACAGTCAGACCTGACAGACACACAGCTAGACAACGTTAATATTTATAGAGATGTATTTTTATTTTCAGTTTGAGTCCGATCAATCGTCCTCAATTCAACCGCCGGCGACAGACACGTATAGAGTGGACTCCCCGATCCAACCAAAGACTGGTTGATGTCTTCCGGGACGAGATTAAGGGGGCAAGGATGCCTAGAAACAGCTATAAGATAGCGAAAGTTCGGCAGCTTTTTCCAGGAAAGAGCGATAAGCAAATATATGCCCGGTTAAATACTATTAAATATTACCGGAAACGCTAACTTTCTTTATTTGTAATAAAGAATTGTAATTATGTAATTATTTCCGAATTTGTATTTTGTTTTATCCTAGATTTTTAAGCTTATAGTCAATCCGTTGTGTATAGTCTAAAAACGGCTTGGGATAATGACCCAAATGTGAATTATTTAGTTATGAAATACTCATGAGATAATACCGAATTTGTATTTTGTTTTATCCTAGATTTTTAAGCTTAGATATAGTCAATCCGTTGTGTATAGTCTAAAAACGGCTTGGGATAATGACCCAAATGTGAATTATTTAGTTATGAAATACTCATGAGATAATACCGAATTTGTATTTTGTTTTATCCTAGATTTTTAAGCTTAGATATAGTCAATCCGTTGTGTATAGTCTAAAAACGGCTTGGGATAATGACCCAAATGTGAATTATTTACTTATGAAATACTCATGAGATAATACCGAATTTGTATTTTGTTTTATCCTAGATTTTTAAGCTTAGATATAGTCAATCCGTTGTGTATAGTCTAAAAACGGCTTGGGATAATGACCCAAATGTGAATTATTTAGTTATGAAATACTCATGAGATAATACCGAATTTGTATTTTGTTTTATCCTAGATTTTTAAGCTTAGATATAGTCAATCCGTTGTGTATAGTCTAAAAACGGCTTGGGATAATGACCCAAATGTGAATTATTTAGTTATGAAATACTCATGAGATAATACCGAATTTGTATTTTGTTTTATCCTAGATTTTTAAGCTTAGATATAGTCAATCCGTTGTGTATAGTCTAAAAACGGCTTGGGATAATGACCCAAATGTGAATTATTTACTTATGAAATACTCATGAGATAATACCGAATTTGTATTTTGTTTTATCCTAGATTTTTAAGCTTAGATATAGTCAATCCGTTGTGTATAGTCTAAAAACGGCTTGGGATAATGACCCAAATGTGAATTATTTAGTTATGAAATACTCATGAGATAATACCGAATTTGTATTTTGTTTTATCCTAGATTTTTAAGCTTAGATATAGTCAATCCGTTGTGTATAGTCTAAAAACGGCTTGGGATAATGACCCAAATGTGAATTATTTAGTTATGAAATACTCATGAGATAATACCGAATTTGTATTTTGTTTTATCCTAGATTTTTAAGCTTAGATATAGTCAATCCGTTGTGTATAGTCTAAAAACGGCTTGGGATAATGACCCAAATGTGAATTATTTAGTTATGAAATACTCATGAGATAATACCGAATTTGTATTTTGTTTTATCCTAGATTTTTAAGCTTAGATATAGTCAATCCGTTGTGTATAGTCTAAAAACGGCTTGGGATAATGACCCAAATGTGAATTATTTAGTTATGAAATACTCATGAGATAATACCGAATTTGTATTTTGTTTTATCCTAGATTTTTAAGCTTAGATATAGTCAATCCGTTGTGTATAGTCTAAAAACGGCTTGGGATAATGACCCAAATGTGAATTATTTACTTATGAAATACTCATGAGATAATACCAAATTTGTATTTTGTTTTATCCTAGATTTTTAAGCTTAGATATAGTCAATCCGTTGTGTATAGTCTAAAAACGGCTTGGGATAATGACCCAAATGTGAATTATTTACTTATGAAATACTCATGAGATAATACCGAATTTGTATTTTGTTTTATCCTAGATTTTTAAGCTTAGATATAGTCAATCCGTTGTGTATAGTCTAAAAACGGCTTGGGATAATGACCCAAATGTGAATTATTTAGTTATGAAATACTCATGAGATAATACCGAATTTGTATTTTGTTTTATCCTAGATTTTTAAGCTTAGATATAGTCAATCCGTTGTGTATAGTCTAAAAACGGCTTGGGATAATGACCCAAATGTGAATTATTTACTTATGAAATACTCATGAGATAATACCAAATTTGTATTTTGTTTTATCCTAGATTTTTAAGCTTAGATATAGTCAATCCGTTGTGTATAGTCTAAAAACGGCTTGGGATAATGACCCAAATGTGAATTATTTAGTTATGAAATACTCATGAGATAATACCAAATTTGTATTTTGTTTTAATAAATAGTTTTGCTGTGTTGTGTTGTTTTAATAAATAGTGTTTTAATTGTAGTTAAATAACAATTTTTATCAACTCAACTGGGAAATGGTAATGGGTCTTGGCGGTCTTACCTTTGTACTTTTTACCATTACTTTTGCTTTTGTACCAGGGGGGTCTTACTTTTGTACCAGGGGGGGTCTTACTTTTGTACCAGGGGGGTCTTTCTTTTGTACCAGGGGGGGGTCTTACTTTTGTACCAGGGGGGTCTTACTTTTGTACCAGGGGGGTCTTTGTGTACCAGGGGGTCTTACTTTTGTACCAGGGGGGTCTTACTTTTGTACCAGGGGGTCTTACTTTTGTACCAGGGGGGGTCTTACTTTTGTACCAGGGGGGTCTTACTTTTGTACCAGTGAGGGTCTTACTTTTGTACCGGGGGGGGGTCTTACTTTTGTACCACGGGGGTCTTACTTTTGTACCAGGGGGGTCTTACTTTTGTACCAGGGGGGTCTTACTTTTGTACCAGGGGGGTCTTTGTGTACCAGGGGGGGTCTTACTTTTGTACCAGGGGGGTCTTACTTTTGTACCAGGGGGGTCTTACTTTTGTACCAGGGGAGTCTTACTTTTGTACCAGTGGGGGTCTTACTTTTGTACCAGGGGGGTCTTACTTTTGTACCAGTGGGGGTCTTACTTTTGTACCGGGGGGGGGGGGTCTTACTTTTGTACCACGGGGGGTCTTACTTTTGTACCAGGGGAGTCTTACTTTTGTACCAGGGGGGGTCGTACTTTTGTAGGGTCTTAGGTCTTTGTTTTGTACACACCCCATCCATCGCATCGATCACATCGCATTCTGGGGTAAATCTTTTCGCCCTACGCGTAGGCCTACGCGTAGCTACGCGTAGTTTGTAACTTCCATTCCTGTCATTTACCGGTAGGGCCAGACTTACTGCCTTTTTAACAACTAAATAAATTGGAGATGAGCTGTTGCAACTGTAATTAAAGGTGTAATATTATGGGTTTGTTCAGAAGTGGAAAAAATGGGAGCGCGTCACCGGGGGTTGAACCAGCGCTATGCGCACGTTTCGGCCTAACAGGCCTCATCAGTAGCGCTAACCAGCTCAGCCACTAGCCTCTGACACTCGCAGTCCCACCTAATCCACTTCTATTGAACGGGCAGTCTTAAGTTGCAAATATTCTATCTCTAACAGCGGACCTAACGGCCTCAAGTATGCTAGAGTGAAACAGGAGGGAAGTACAAATAAATAAATATTCAGCTCGGTATTGCTGCCAGGTGATATTAATTAAATAAATTGGAGATGAGCTGTTGCAACTGTAATTAAAGGTGTAATATTATGGGTTTGTTCAGAAGTGGAACAAATGGGCGCGCGTTACCGGGGGTTGAACCACCGCTATACGCACGTTTCGGCCTAACAGGCCTCATCAGTAGCGCTAACCAGCTCAGCCACTAGCCCCTGACACTCGCAGTCCCACCTAATCCACTTCTATTGAACGGGCAGTCTTAAGTTGCAAATATTCTATCTCTAACAGCGGACCTAACGGCCTCAAGTATGCTAGAGTGAAACAGGAGGGAAGTACAAATAAATAAATATTCAGCTCGGTATTGCTGCCAGGTGATATTAATTAAATATATTAAATATTAAATATCATAGGGAGGTTTTTTTCCAAGGTCGTTTCAGGTTGTCAACTTGGCAACTTCGGGCGTAGCAATTAGGCAAATAGGCATTACCGACTGTGAAAACTGAAACTGTGAACGTCGTGATTTACGGAGCCTCCTCTGAAAGAAATTAGATGTAATTCTTAAAACTTTCTAAACTTTTTGTTTGAAAAATTAAGATAATTATTGACTTTCAAACATTGAGTGAGTCAGATGGACAGACGGACAATTCTCACAAACTAAATTCACAGACTACGTGGCTCGCCCCGCAAACAGATTAATTAATTAAACTATCGGTATGATACACAATATGGTTAACTTCAAGTTGAAACACATGGTAGTATCGTTTACATCAAGGTACCATATGGTCATTGGCTTATTTTTTAAGTTTAGTCGTTTTTTAGGAATTGATTTGAATTTTTTTTGTTCACATTTAAATAATGACCTTTGTTATCCTGCATTTTGATGCCTGCTATACGATTATAAGTAAAAAAGAAGCTTCATAACAGCTTTCCAAATAGTGACCATAATGGTTCGTGTTGGATACATGTATGTATGTATGTATGTATGTATGTATGTATGTATGTATGTATGTATGTATGTATGTATGTATGTATGTATGTATGTATCAATCTGCCATCAGAAGTTACTCGCGCAGTTTTGGGACTTGGCATAGTTTATCATAAAGGTCATCAGTCTTCATTAGGAAATATATTTTATGACGGGACAGAACGAGCGCAATGAGGCAAAATGAAGACTAGTATACTGCGTTGACTATACTCCTAGAAACCACCTGATTTAGCATACATAGTAACTATATATCATTTTGTTTTCAGTTCCAATAGTGGAATGTTGAAGGTATATATTTGAAGACCAGATGTAAAGACCGAGCGTAACGTGTTGATTACTCTCCTAAACTACCGTGTTTAACTCATTGAACGATATGTCATTTTATTCAGTACCGGTAGTAGATTTTAAGCTATATATTTAGTGACCAGATTGTACAGGACGAACGCAACGATGGTTGCAATGGAGACGACTGATAAGAGTGCTGGGCAGGTTTGTTTAACCCTGCTCAAAGCGTTTCTAGTTACGAATCGATAAGTGAACAACATAGTCAGTCATCTTACTGGTCCTATTATTTTTAATATGTGATCATTCTAAGGCCTCCTCCTCTCATTCATTATAAAATGAATTAACCGCTGTTCCCATGCGCTTCAGGTAAATTGAATCCAAAGTAATTACATTTTCTGCTAGGTGTACTGCGTGATTGGTTATTTGATGTTATTAGGCCTAGTGAAGTAATTATCACCTTTGCGGAAGGTAACACAGTTAAGGCACTCAGGTTCGAAGCCAATATAAATAACGGTATGTGAGGAAATTAAAGGAACACAATTTGTGTAAATGAAACCTAGCTAGTCGACTCTCTAATTAGGCAGCAGTTCACTTTAATATAATTTAGTACAAAAAGTTTTGGTATTGGTGAACCGTTTCTTGCTACTTAAGTTTAAACGGAATTGATTTGCTTTACTTGCTTTTGTTATACCTGATGTGGGACAAAGTGACGTCTTGTGTCCAGAAATAGATCCTCGAAAGTGTTTATAAAGTAATATTTCCCTAAAATCATTTAAATTTAAAGTAATTTAGTTCAATTTACGTCACGTGTTAGTCATTTACAAAAAAAACTTCTTAAGAACATGGACGCCTACATTCATTACACCTGATGTAAAAGTCGAGGAGATCCAAAACGGATTTCCTCGAAAAAATAGCGCCGTATTAATTTACTTGAAAGCCAATGATATAATAATCGGTTTAACCGCAACGCCACAACGGCATTAAGAGGGATTTAATTAATACTGAAAGAACCGCCAAAGTCGAAAGATAGGCACGTGACCTCAACGGACGCCCACAGGACAGAGAGAACATCAGAGGGACAATGTACTGATGCGATGGGGTAAATAGGAAGGGACCCGACGCCGCATCTATCACTTAGCCCAAAAAGTACTTGTTATTTCCCAAACTCGTTGTCCGATGAGAGATAGGCTGTGAGTACCGGTAGCAGTCTCTCTATAAGCAGTACCTGTCACACGAAGCCCTGTGGAGAAACGCAAGATAAACTAGTAATTATTGCGATGTCAATTACGTGGCAATTGGATTTATTTTCAATTACTTGTGGTGCCGTAATTATTCTCACAGTGTGTGACCTGTTTGAGAAACAGTTGACATTGATTGGTTATGCAATACAAACTCTTCTCCATTTCACATTTTTGTAAAGTGTAATTATATGGCAATAGAGAAGGCACTTTTAAATAGGATAATTTAATTTTATATCACGTGCTTCAACATAATTGATCCCATTGGAACTATCAACGAATTATTTGAGCCCCATCTGACCTGTCTAGAATTTAATTTGATTTCAAAGTAATTCTCAAGTGAATAAAAAACCCACCTGTCTGACTTTTTCTGATATAAAAATACTACAAATTTCAAGGATACTTGAGATAAATTTATCACAAGACATTTGTACAAAATTTTAGTTTTGTATAAAGCAATTAATTGTAGAAATAGTTGTTGACTTGTTGAATTGTTGTAAATTTCATGACTTAATGATCTAGGAAGCCGAATATGCGTACTTTCATTTGAATAACTGTAACTGACCTACAGTCTATAACTGTAACTGACGCGCCAGTTGAATAACTGACCTACAATATGTAACTGTAACTGACGTGCCAGTTGAATAACTGACCTACAGTCTATAACTGTAACTGACGCGCCAGTTAAATAACTGACCTACTATATGTAACTGTAACTGACGTGCCAGTTGAATAACTGACCTACAATCTATAATTGTAACTGACGCGCCAGTTAAATAACTGACCTACAATATGTAACTGTAACTGACGTGCCAGTTGAATAACTGACCTACAATCTGTAATTGTAACTGACGTGCCAGTTTAATAACTGACCTACAATCTGTAACTGTGACTGACGTGCCACTCGTGCCAGTTGAATAACTAACCTACAATCTGTAACTGTGACTGACGTACCAGTTGAATAACTGACCTACAATCTGTAACTGTAACTGACGTGCCAGTTTAATAACTGACCTACAGTCTATAACTGTAACTGACGCGCCAGTTGAATAACTGACCTACAATATGTAACTGTAACTGACGTGCCTGTTTAATAACTGACCTAACCTACAGTCTATAACTGTAACTGACGTGCCAGTTGAATAACTGACCTACAATATGTAACTGTAACTGACGTGCCTGTTTAGTAACTGACCTAACCTACAGTCTATAACTGTAACTGACGTGCCAGTTGAATAACTGACTTACAATCTGTAACTGTAACTGACCTACAATATGTAACTGTAACTGACGTGCCAGTTTAATAACTGACCTACAGTCTATAACTGCAACTGACGCGCCAGTTGAATAACTGACCTACAATATGTAACTGTAACTGACGCGCCAGTTGAATAACTGACCTACAATCTGTAACTGTAACTGACGTGCCAGTTGAATAACTGACCGAAAATCTGTAACTGTAACTGACGTGCCACTCGTGCCAGTTGAATAACTGACCTACAATCTGTAACTGTAACTGACGTGCCACTCGTGCCAGTTGAATAACTGACCTACAATCTGTAACTGTAACTGACGTGCCAGTTTAATAACTGACCTACAATCTATAATTGTAACTGACGCGCCAGTTGAATAACTGACCCCCAATATGTAACTGTAACTGACGCGCCAGTTGAATAACTGACCTACAATCTGTAACTGTAACTGACGTGCCACTCGTGCCAGTTGAATAACTGACCTACAATCTGTAACTGTAACTGACGTGCCAGTTTAATAACTGACCTACAATCTATAATTGTAACTGACGCGCCAGTTGAATAACTGACCCACAATATGTAACTGTAACTGACGCGCCAGTTGAATAACTGACCTACAATCTGTAACTGTAACTGACGTGCCAGTTGAATAACTGACCTACAATCTGTAACTGTAACTGACGTGCCAGTTGAACAACTGACCTACAATCCGTAACTGTAACTGACGTGCCACTCGTGCCAGTTGAATAACTGACCTACAATCTGTAACTGTAACTGACGTGCCAGTTTAATAACTGACCTACAATCTATAATTGTAACTGACGCGCCAGTTGAATAACTGACCCACAATATGTAACTGTAACTGACGCGCCAGTTGAATAACTGACCTACAATCTGTAACTGTAACTGACGTGCCAGTTGAATAACTGACCTACAATCTGTAACTGTAACTGACGTGCCAGTTGAACAACTGACCTACAATCTGTAACTGTAACTGACGTGCCAGTTTAATAACTGACCTACAATCTGTAACTGTAACTGACGTGCCAGTTTAATAACTGACCTACAATCTGTAACTGTGACTGACGTGCCAGTTGAATAACTGACCTACAATCTGTAACTGTAACTGACGTGCCAGTTGAACAACTGACCTACAATCTGTAACTGTAACTGACGTGCCAGTTTAATAACTGACCTACAATCTGTAACTGTAACTGACGTGCCAGTTTAATAACTGACCTACAATCTGTAACTGTAACTGACGTGCCAGTTGAATAACTGACCTACAATCTGTAACTGTAACTTACGTGCTCCCTAGCCGTAAGAATGTGATGGCAGCCGTGTTGATAGCTCTTGTAAAGAAGTGGGATCTTTCGTAAGTCTTGATAACAATAAACTACATCTCAAACCAATCAATGTGCTATATACAAACCTAATATGGAAGGTTACTCTTACGTGTAACGTGTAGCCGTATATAGCGATAGCTAACATTTTAGGGGTTATATCTAATAAGATCTGCCATTTACGGTCATCCACACGACTATGCCTTACCACTTTAATCCACAACTGCGGGTCACTGATTCTTCAGAGTTCTTTGTCATAGATTTACGATGGAGGCCGTTCTTCTTTTGTTAAGACTCTTATAGTTTGTTGATAAATTGAAATAATTGATATAATTTAATTAACCGGTTTGATTCGAGTTCTCTCAGAAGGTCTTTCTTTATTACTGACTGGTAGCTGCTGGGCCTCCGTGCCCGAGAGAGCAGATGGTGCGAATAACTCAAGTGTTGTCTAATGCGAACTAAATCTCAACGTCCTTGTGATTGAGGTTATTCTTACAAGAGGTCTCACGATGATGCCTGACTCCAATCTGTTACAACAGCCAACTCACAAGAGGAATTGTATAAACCTACACAAGCATATAAAATGGATCCTTGAGCCCACACATTTAATCGTCATTGTTGGTTTAACAGCAGTTAAACAGATCTATTTCCAGCGACCAACGTTAAACTAACACACAAGTGTGTTCCCGCCGCGGGCCTTATCTCTTCGCAGACACTTGGACGCCAACCTTGGCGTTCATAGGGGCATATTTGATTACAATTATACCTATATGAGATAGTATTAATCACCATCTATACTATGAGAACTACTAGAACTAATCAGTAGTATTTATTTACTGGCGCGTAAGAACTTTATATGATTGTAGATATTCGACGAGTAGTTTTAGTGTAATAAAGGAGTCAAAATCGGTATTCCTAGAAGCCGCGTTCCAATATTTTATTCAATATTTCAATAAATAGGAGAGATAGACAGGAGACTTCGACTTTTCTATTTTGTTGCTTTTCAATATCTGAACGAAAAAGGTAATGAAGCGAAAATTATGGAAGCTCAGCGATGAACCCAAAAGTACGGAACCTCAAAATAAGGAACATAAAAGTAATGATGATACTAAAAGAATGAACTACTACTACTACTAGTATCGGCATGCTGCATTGCAGCTGCATTTTTAAGAATGCTGTGCCGGCTTGTCAATAAAATTGCGCCGCCACAACTCCCTATCACCCATGACATTTGCTAGATCATCCGCATCTTCAAGGCCAGTGTCATTTAAGATGCGTCTCAAGAACGTCAAGGGCTGTCCACCATGCTTATTCACTCCATGAGGCTGCCAAAGTACAAGATTATGCACTGGCTGGTCCTCACGGCGAAAGCAATGTCCTGCAAAGCGGAGGCGATTTTGTTCTAGTGTCAAGCTTGGGGGAACCAATGAGACACCTCCAATATTATATAGTGTCTGGTTGGAGATGTGTGCATTATACTTGACACAATGAACCCGGCGTAGCATTCTTGTGAATGTGCCATCCAGAGATTTGGTGTCCTCAGCAGTTAGAGCCCAGCATGGACTCCCATAGAGGAGTACTGGAACTACTGCTGCTCTAAATAATCGGACCTAAAGTTTCCGATTAATTCTCGGTGACTTCCAAATCCTGGAAAGCCCATTCAAGGCTGCCCATGCCTTTCCCTTACGTATTCGAAGGTCCTCACCTGACTTCCGGATCCATGATCCCAGGTAACAGAAGTCGTCCACATGCTCAAGCATACCATCCTTTGAGCTTATGCTCATCCGATCAGAGACTTGCTGAGAACTTTCAAAGTTAACTGTCAAAATTTTGGTCTTTCTGGAGTTAATAAAAAGACCAACACTAGAAGCAGCATGTTCTAATGAATGAGCTGAGGAGCCGTTGGGCTCCCTCTAGTGATTCTGAGAGTACTCCTAAGTCATCAGCAAAGTCTAGATCAATTAGGTACTTGGCAGGATTTCCTCGACTTCTGGAGCCAGTAGGTGGAGTTATCATCACCCCATCATCACCACATCAAAAGAATGAAACATTAAATATGAACCCATAATAAAGTGTGCAACGAAAAATAATGTAATTGACAAGTTTCGAAAATAAGGGTATAGATGGTAAAAGTAACAATAAGTCTGTAAATTTGTTCAATCAGCTCTGCAGGGCGGGTACTGTGCAGCAGTAATGCTTTTAGAAAAGTAGAAGAATCTATACAAAATCAATGCATATTTTCTTATGATCCTTTTTTACACTCAATGTATAACACACCTAACGTGAGGGGTTGTGTGTGTCACACGTTGCGTCTCAGGCACGCTGTGCCAGGTCAATCAAAATATCTATAGACTAATCTCTGAGACATGTCTATTGTCTATAGACACAATAGATCTCACATCTGTGCTTCATGGGATAATTTCCCGCTCTAGGCTAAACCTTTAATACTAACCGTACGCGAACAACCGCAGAACCAAGCGTAATAACGAGACAATACAGTGCCTAACAGCTCGGTTATAAATCACCAACTTTAGCAATAGCGCTCTTAACTCCAAGACATTTTTAATCGTGGACCGACAATGAGCTGAGGTTTACTTACATCCACAGACGAGAGATGGGTGGGTACTTCCAAGGTCAACCCAGACCAACACAGATCTAATTATTGTATCGAAGTTAAGGATTTCAACGAATATTATTAGCCAAGCAAATGCTCCGCGCATTAATAGACCTAATAGGGGCGCCTGAACTCCTCAAAAAAGGATTAAGTCGAAATGGACCCGGTCTCTCTTTTGTCCACTAGGAAGTGCATGAAAAGGCCCGCCTATTGATAGGGGATTAGCGGGTGGTTAGACCATGGTTCCCTCCATAAGCGTGAGTAAAGGTATCGCATAATTAGTTTCCTACCCTGGCCCACATCATAGCGCTATAAACACACACAATGTGGTGTAAGCGATATCTGTATTGGCACCAACGACAAATTCACTCGTATAAGTTAAACATGTATAAAACGCACTAATGAGGCGGACGGAACCTGGTTAATTTGTTATTCACAGATAATGTCAGCGTCACTAAAGCGAAACCAATCCAATTCCATTTGAACATCTTCAACCGGGCGTAAAAGTAAAGGAGATTTTACAACATACAACATCTAAGGGCCACGTCACACGAGGAAACTATTGTAGCACAACTTGTTTCGAAACATGCGTTTACGTTTAATGCGTTTTCTAACTGAAGAGTGTGTTTAAATTTATATCCATATAGGTATATATCATATGTCTGTCTATGCTATATATTATTGTTTGTTATTTATATATTATTAATATTGTTTGCATTAATATAATATATTGTTTATATATATTTTAACGAAAAATTAATATTCTTCAAGCGAAACATGCGTTACCTTAAACTTTGCGCAGCAGGTGACAAAATTTATGTTAAGGGTCAGGTCGTTAGAAATATAAGCAAAATATTAGCAGAAATCCCCTAATCACTTTGCCACGCACCACCTAGAGGCAGACTGGGTAACTGCAGTCGGTTTAAGACCTCACAAAAAGTTCAGTCTTGAGGTTTTGAATATACTTTAATATGTGCCAGGTATCAATGTATCAATCAGGATGAGAGGATTTTAAACAACAATACGAAATGGCGTAAGGATTTCATTTCGATATTTCTAACATGTATTCATTTAAGAGTTTAAGACTACTAGCACTAGCGGTTGATTGCCGATGGATTAGTATCGCACAAAGACGCATCCTATGGATGTTCTAGCACGTATATCTCCCAAGGGATAGCAAATAACGAAATGAGAGAAGATGTTCACTTGTTTCGCCCTCTAGCGCCAAACTTTAGAAGAGTAGATAGAGCCAGCGTCCCACGAAGATGCCCTATTGGTGACGGATGTTGATAGGCTACCTCGCTGGATCTAGGACACTTCCACCCCCCTGGACAGTCCCCCCCCCCCCTCCCCCGGACACTTCCCCCCGCCCAAGTAGGACACTTCCCCCCCGGACACTTCCCCCCCCCCCCCCCGGACACTTGCCCCCGGACACTTCCCCCCAGTTAAAGTGTTAAAATTAATCTGGGTGCATCAGAGCAATAAACAAAAGTTAAAGATGGTTACAGGGCAAGTTGTATCTAGACAAGTTTTTTCAAAATTATAAAAGAAACATTTTTATAGTCAAATTTTGTTTGTTTATCTTTTAATTAGGGGCTGCCGCTCCCAAACCCCCGCTTCTTTTGTTGGGGGCTGCCGCGCCCAAACCCCCGCTTATTTTCTTGGGGGTTATCGCCCCCAGACCCCGGCATTTCCCTGAGTGCCCTTGATGAAAGACTTAAGACCATTTTGAAATAATTAATTCATGTTTTTATCATCGGATAATAAATTGACTAAGCCTAAAGTAGGAGCTGTATTGAATGTTAACCAAATTAATATATAAATCACTACAATATTATATAATTCAACAAAATCCTATTAAAAATATTGTAAGTAACCAGGAAATTTAATATGTAGTGTGTATATCTATATATAGTATGTATAGTAATATGTACAGTATATCAATATGTAATGCTGAACACAGAATACAGGTCGACGCATGTCGATTTTACCCTGGAGAGGTATAATTTTGATTGCAACAATAATATTCATCACCATCTGCTACAATTTGAAGAAGACTATTACATAATATTACCTTTAATTAAAACAATTAATTATTATAATTCTATAGTTAATAAAAACAGTATATCATTCGGGGATGGAATTTTAGGTCATCTAATTAATTGTTTAAAGATTAGCAAACAATACGATGTAATTGCATTGATAAAACCCATAAATAAAACTTGGATATAAAATGTAAAATCGGGATGCAAAAGATCACTTTCTGAGCTACGAAAGGAAAATTGGATACAACTTATCTGGATACAAGCGGTCCGTTTATCTTACAAAATGAAAAATAAGAATGTGCGAAGTTAAGAACAGTCGGGGGGGAAGTGTCCGGGGGGGAAGTGTCTGGGGGGGAAGTGTCCGGGGGGGAAGTGTCCTTCTTGAGCGGGGGGGAACTGTCCGGGGCGGAAGTGTCCGGGGCGGAAGTGTCCGGGGGGGAAGTGTCCGAACACCTACCTCGCTACCTGTCAACTATTTTAAAACAATAAGTAGGCTAGGCCTAACATGTATATAAAGTAAACTATAAGTAATTGGTTTCGTTTCGGTTTGTCTATTTGTATTATTCATTATCCTGAAGATGGCCCACCAAGTGAGAGAAATAAATTGATAAAAAGCACAAGTTTTTCGTTAGTTATCAGGGAAATTATACATATAAGTTTGTCTCTGTATGAAACAAACTTTATAAACTATTCTCATAGATCAGACCTACTATGTTTTAGTTTAAGAAAGTGGAGAGTTTCTTATAAATAAACTTTCAATGATCGACCACCAACAATTAGGCAGAGACGAGAGTCGAGATAGTGGTACCCGTACGTTAAGCTCGAATACTTCGAATACTTTCGTGGCTTATACAGGAGCTTATAAATCAACAGGTTAGGTTGATGCCGTTAATGATGCTGACGACAGCAGGCAATCATCCCAGGCATGGAAATCGATCAACTTGCTTACTGGGCGGAAAAGCCAACCAACCACCAGGTCAAGGCAGAATCACCAGCCGATCGCCTCAATGTTGGAAGGCCCACTTTGAAAAGCTGCTCAATAATGACAGGGTATTGCCTGATAACTTTATAGAAGTAAAAGTATCTGATAGTCTGAATCTGAGTAAGAGCATTAAGACCAATCGTGCCAGTGGAGTAGATGGTGTTCTCCCCGAGGTCTTTAAAATACCTGAGTGTCTAAAGCTCATCTATCCTATCATAGTAAACATGTACTGAACAACAAGAGTCCCACAGGAAATGAAAACAAATAAGTTGGTGCCAGTTCCCAAGAAGGGCAACCTAACACTCTATGGTTCTTTTCGGAGAATCTCATTGATCTCGATTTCTGCAAAGCTATACAATATAATTCTATTTAATCGCATCAGGGATCCCATTATTGCGAGGCTGCTCCGTGGAAATCAGAATGGGTTCCGTAAAGGTCGTGGGACCATATGGAGCCCATTTTTGCACTTAAAAGGATAATTGAAGAGTTATCAAAAAAGAAAGACAGGCATCTGGCTGTTATCTTTGTTGACTTCTTCAAGGCCTTTGATTCAGTCTCTCGATCTCGTATGTTCAGCATACTTTCATCATATGGGATTCCTGATGAAATTATTGCAGCAATCAGATCAGTATACGATGGTTCGACAACATTTGTGTCTTCTGTTGACGGTGACACAGAACCATTTGAAGTGTTATGGGGCGTCCTCCAGGGAGACACACTTGCACCATTCTAATAATTGCGGTTGACTATGTTCTACGCATGCACTTAGATCATCACAATGATGATGGGGTGATGGTAACTCCACCTACTGGCTCCAGAAGTCGAGGAAATCCTGCCAAGTATCTAACTGATCTAGATTTTGCTGATGAATTAGGATTACTCTCAGAATTACTAGAGGGAGCCCAACGGCTCCTCAACTCATTAGAACATGCTGTTTCTAGTGTTGGTCTTTTTATTAACTCCAAAAAGACCAAAATTCCTCAGCAAGTCTCTGACCGGATGAGCATAAGCTCAAAGGATGTTATACTTGCTCATGTGACGACTTCTGTTACCTAGGACCATGGATCCGGAAGTCAGGTGAGGACCTTCGAATACGTAAGGGAAAGGCATTCCAGGCTTTCCAGGATTTGGAAGTCACATAGAATTAATAGTAAACTTAAGGTCCGATTATTTAGAGCAGCAGTAGTTCCAGTACTCCTCTATGGGAGTCCATGCTGGGCTCTAACTGCTGAGGACAACAAATCTCTGGGATGGCACATTCACAAGAATGCTACGCCGGGTTCACTGTGTCAAGTACAATGCAGACATTTCCAACCAGTCACTAATATAACATTGGAGGTGTCTCATTGGTTCCCCCAAACTTTACACTAGAACAAAGCCGCCTCCGCTTTGCAGGACATTGCTTTCGCCGTGAGGAACAGCCGGTGCATAATCTTGTTCTTTGGCAGCCTCATAGAGTGAATAAGCATGGTGGACAGCCCATGACATTCTTGAGACGCATCTTATAGAACACTGGCCTTGAAGATACGGATGATCTAGCAAATGTCATGGGTGATAGGGAGTTGTGGCGGCGCAATTTTGTCGACAAGCGGGACAGCATTCTTAAAAATGCAGCTGCAATGCAGAATTCTGATCCTAGTAGTAGTTCGTGGCTCGCCCCATAGTGATACCTGTATGCTAAGCTCGCATACTTTTGTGGCTCACCCCATAGTGGTACCTGTATTCTATGCTCGCATACTTTCGTGGCTTGCCCCATAGTGGTACCTGTATACTAAGCTCGCATACTTTCGTGGCTTGCCCCATAGTGGTACCTGTATACTAAGCTCGCATACTTTCGTGGCTTGCCCCATAGTGGTACCTGTATGCTAAGCTCGCATACATTCGTGGCTTGCCCCATAGTGGTACCTGTATGCTAAGCTCGCATACTTTCGTGGCTCGCCCCATAGTGGTACCTGTATACTAAGCTCGCATACTTTTGTGGCTCACCCCATAGTGGTACCTGTATTCTAAGGTCGCATACTTTCGTGGCTCGCCCCATAGTGGTACCTGTATGCTAAGCTCGCATACTTTCGTCGCTCGCCCCATAGTGGTACCTGTATGCTAAGCTCGCATACTTTCGTCGCTCGCCCCATAGTGTGTTATTCGTGGTACGTATTGAACCGGATCATTTTAGAAAATATTAGAAATTTAGATCTTGGCTGAAAGATCACACTTTTGAAGGTATGGGGCAGGGGCATGGCCTACTTAAATATTTACGTAGGCCAGGTATGGGGTTTATCGAGGTCGCTGATCACGGTAAAACTTTTTAAACAGATTTTCTGATAATGCAACCATGATTTTTGGTGCAATTGTGGTGCTTCACGATGAAAAGTACGTTTGTATTTCAAACTGTTAAATTTTGCCTTTGGTTGGGTAATTCTTATTAAAGTTTCTGAGAATATTCTAATGATTTTTGATATTCGAATATTGTTAAAGCATTAGAATATTCGAGCACTAAATTACATAAGTTGAAAAAAATCACTAAAAATGACAAATAGATTGTTAACTTAATCAGTGAGATTTACTTAACAAATTATGTTTACTTATTATTATTATTGTACTGTATAAGCGCCTACTGTAAAAATATTATAATATTAATATACTTAAAGTATCAACAAAATATTCGATTATTTTTGTGACGAATATTCGAATTAGAGAACTTCCTTTCTCAGAAACTGAAATTCTCATTATTTTTGTTTTTTTTTGTTCCCCAGGGGGTACATTCGAAATTATTAAAACATTTTGCGAATGTTATATTTGAATTCTATAATCGTGATCAGATTCCAAAAAACCTCTATATACCGCAAATATAATTTTATTTCAGCGAGCAATAAACATTTTTTGACAATTTTAGCATATAAAAAATATTGCAGATGGGTGCCAGAATGAGAGAATAAGAGACAAAATGTAACAAGCTTGCCGGTGTAATAAATTGGCGTCTGCGCTGTTGCATAGTCCATTCAATTTGATGAAAAGTGACGAAAACTCGGTTTTTCCAATAAAGCTGGCCCGAAGATACAGATAATGAATTACAAAAACGTTCTTAAATGATCACCCCCCCCCCCCCCCCCCCCCATCTGTACTATAAGTAATGTAAAGGCTTTCTCAAGGTCAATCAATGCTTGACATTTTAAAACTGTTTAGAAAAATTAAGAGGAAAATATTTTTATCTCGTATCGTATAATAAGAATAATTAATTCTCGTATTTCGATTCATATTTTCGAATCAATAGATATATATTTATTGGGTGATATTGTAAAACATTGAACCCAATTAACTTTATGGTGCAACGGGAAAATCCGCTCTGGGAAGAAAATAAATAAATATAGAAACCGCAAGGTGGCGTCATGAAAATGAAGTTTCATATCACTGCTTAATAATAAGGTCAATCAACAAGAAGTTAAACAATCTATTCGGCTTCTTGACAGCCGATAACTTATTATAACCCTTCGGATAAATTAATTAATTTACACCAAAACCTTTTCTTCCTCCAAAAATTATAATGTTTATCGGAAAAATACGTAATGATGTTTAAGAATAATTGGGGTCAAAAAATATAAAAAAAATTTTATACCCGTTTCTTGTAGCAAATTTTATGGAGATTTCAAATCTGTAAACAGTTTATTTCTAGTTTGTCTAGTTTTCGAGTTATGGCTCATTATATAGACACGCATCCTGAAAATTATTTGAAAAAAATGACAAAAATTAACAAAATTTCCGGCTTGTTGCACTGAAATCATTGTATTGGCTAATAAGTTATTACAGGTTGGAATGTATTTTAGCGGGAAGTTTAAAACGAGAATTTGCACATTGTTATGTTTTAGTTACTAACTGTATGCTGTATTGGTGTTTCAATCAATGCAATCAGCAGTTTTGACGGACACAGACTATAGAGCGTCCTCCATCTTCGAATCGAAAATTGTACATACATCGTTGACGATATAATTTTTATAATACAGTATGCCACGAATAACTCAACAACGGAAAGCAGGATTTCGAGGAACCACGAAACAAGATACCGGTACATTGAACCTCGCGCATATGAAATCGATTTCAGTACCGGTACCGGTAGTGCCAAAAGATCGAGAACCGTCGCTAATAGCATCGAATCTGAATGTCCTACCCTCAGATGGAAAGTTGGAGGGATATAACGTTGTAGCAACGCAAATAATAAAGAAACTGATAATGGAGAAACATGATGATAAGCAATGTGACGGTACAGTAGTGATAAATGAGTCACATCGTGGTTATAGTACCAATTTTGAGGGGAAATGTTCACGTTGTGATTGGCAATATTCTACTTTCACGAGCGACCAAGTTTCTCGAACTGAACCTCGTCCTGGAAGAAAAACAGCGGATGTGAATCTTCGTGCAGTACTGGCTTGGCTTTGTGTTGGTGGGACCCATGGTGATGCAGAGACGTTTTCTAGAATAATGTCACTACCATCTCCTGTTGCGAAGAGAGCCTGGCAATTTCATGTCAACGAAATCTCGAAGGTCACGGAATCACTTGCACGAGGAAATGCAAAAAATTGTGCAATGAAAGAGATTGACAGGGAAATATGTATATCTTTTGACGGTACATGGATGAAAAGAGGCCATCAATCACTTTATGGTGCCGCGTTTATCATATCCGAAAATACAGGACATGTCATTGATTTCGATGTTTGTTCAAAATACTGTAATATTTGTAGCCGCAACAAAGAAGAAGATGGCAATGCTGATCATGAGTGTAATATAAATTATTCAGGGTCCAGTTCAGGTATGGAACCTCATTTAGCTGTTAAACTATTCAATAGATCCCTATCAAATAATGGTGTCATATATCAATCAATGGTATCGGATGGCGACAGCAGCGTTATGAAGAACATATTGGAGTCCGATCCTTACAGAGAGCAGAATGTAACAGTGCAGAAGAAAGAGTGCCTGAACCACGTTGCGAAGCGTCTATATACAGGTCTTTCCAATGCTCGCAAAACTCATAAACTTGGAGGCAAGGGAGGGTTGACTGATAGTCGATGTCACCAATTGCAGTCATATTACCGAAATACGATCGTGAAGAATATAGGAGATGTTGATATAGATAAACTCTCAGAGACTGAAAAATCAGTGCTCATAAGCACGATTCGAAGTGAAATCGTGGCTGCAACACATCACTATTGTGATTATGGAGATAATGTTGAGAAACAACATGAGTTATGCCCTGAAAATAAGTGGTGTAAATTCAAAAACAATGCTATAAGTTACAAAAATGTAACATTTATAAAAGAGGCAAACATGAAGTTTATTTTACCTGTTTATGAACGCCTAACAACGAGCGAAATTCTGGAACGCTGTATCCCTGGCCTCACACAAAATCCGAACGAATCTCTGCATTCACGGCTATGGACTCGTCTATCTAAAGAAACGTTTGTGGGTCTAAGTACACTCATGTTTCATGTTTCGTATACTGTTTTAGTTCACAATCGGGGGTGTTCAGCAGAACAGATAATTTTGAAGAAGCTTGGCCTTGAGGAAGATGATGGTGACCTTGCAGAACGAGCAAAGAAGGTCAACCTAAAACGTAAACAGAAAAGTACTGAACACAAACCATCAAAGAAATGGCAAGCACCCGATCATAAGTCATATAAATCTGGGGCCTTTTAATTAACTTTTTAAATTTCATTTTAAATTTTTAAATTTAATTTTAATTAATGAATATTAATATAGTGCCTAATTTGAATTATTATTTTTTATTGATTTCAGATTTTTGTTCAAATTTTGTCAAAAAATTCACACCCTTTAACATGTCTTTTATATGAAATAATATGACCTTAAGATTAACATGCGATAATAATACAATTTTTGGAATCTACTTAAAATTTGGAACTAGATGAAAAAAATTTTATTAGAATTCACTGAGTTTATCTCATTTAATCGAAATTTCAAAAATTTAACTTCATAATAAAATAAACAAACTTTAACTTTAAACCTGTTTTTCTCCAATTAGCATTTTTCAAACGAAAAATGCTAAGGCTCTGTCAAAAATGGCCCAAATGTGCTGATTTTTTGCATGATCGATGATTGTGGGGTCCTTTACAAAATGCATTGACAAAATTTTGATATTTTTTTAAAAACTCAATTTTTTCGAAAAATTGGGCCAAATTTTTGAAATTTTGGTCATTTTTTGGACCAAAAATGTCCCTTTTGGTGCTTTTTGCTCTTCTCGACAAGATATCAAAATTTTGTCAATGCAAATCGTTTGGGACGTCCTACTGACTTTCTCACGTATTTGGATAATTTGGCTAGAAGCCTTAGCATTTTTTTCATTTTTTGCCTTTTTGGCAAAATTTTGGCGAAAAAATAAAATTTTTGAAAAATTTTGAATTTTTCCAAAATTTTAATTCCTTAGTGACAAAACTCAAAATATGACTCCTAGCAAAAAAATAATTTTAGATGCATCTATAGAGCGTCCAAAATTTATGGTCTATTATTA
>JAUCBJ010001236.1:0-59107 GCA_032718475.1 Nemertoderma westbladi
CCAAATTAATATCATGTCTCAATGTTTATATCAATTAAGGGAAAGGAGCAGGTTACAGTGGCACTTTAATCTAACCAAAACAATTAAAGAAAGTCAATAACAGAGGTTCGGGTTTTATTTTGGAAGGAGTGTTTGGATGAAGTATTTTTGGCTTGGAGAGGGATGAACCTTGATTGTTTTACGACTTAAGAGTAACGAAACCTTCCATCTTTCCTTTGATTGTTTGAACATCGCGGCATTCACAAGCCGCATGCAACATTGCACGAGATATTACAATAAGTGATATTTCCATAATTTCAGAGCTACAGGAATGTTTAAAATCAGTTCATGTCAGCTGCATTTAATCCCTGTAGTTTAGATTGTATAGACTAACCCAAACACGCTATGTTACCGTCCATCCCTATGTAGTTTAGATTGTATAGACTAACCCAAACACGCTATGTTACCGTCCATCCCTATGTAGTTTAGATTGAACTCCTGTGCCTTTTTCTCGCGAGAATCCGTTTCGGATTTATCGTCCATTGCGAAAACCTCCTTCTGTCGAAATTCTGCGTTATCGTCGAAATTAATCTTCGCGTCAAACGCCACAACTGGAAGTCAAAATAACACAACAATAATTACTGGCGAGATCGAGAACATAATTATTATCATTTAAGTACTCATTACTCAGTAGGCAGTATATGTTTCACATTTTTTATTAGTAGTTCATCAATAGTAATTGTTTCCCACTCACCATCCACAACCAGAAAGTGTGCCTTTCCCACTTCGCCCAGGACTTGCAGGTACTTGCTTCCCATATACTCACCACGACCAGTACTTGTTTCCCATATACTCACCACGACCAGTACTTGTTTCCCATATACTCACCACGACCAGTACTTGTTTCCCCATAAACTCACCACGACCAGTAGTACTTGTTTCCCATATACTCACCACGACCAGTACTTGTTTCCCATATACTCACCACGACCAGTACTTGTTTCCCATAGACTCACCACGGCCAGGTACTTGTTTCCCATATACTCACCACGACCAGTACTTGTTTCCCATATACTCACCACGACCAGTACTTGTTTCCCCATAAACTCACCACGACCAGTACTTGTTTCCCATAGACTCACCACGGCCGGTACTTGTTTCCCATATACTCACCACGACCAGTACTTGTTTCCCATAGACTCACCACGACAGTACTTGTTTCCCATATACTCACCACGACCAGTACTTGTTTCCCATAGACTCACCACGACCAGTACTTGTTTCCCATATACTCACCACGACCAGTACTTGTTTCCCATAGACTCACCACGACGGTACTTGTTTCCCATATACTCACCACGACCATGTACTTGTTTCCCAAATACTCAACACGACCAGTACTTGTTTCCCCATATACTCACCACGACCAGTACTTGTTTCCCATAGACTCACCACGGCCGGTACTTGTTTCCCATAGACTCACCACGGCCGGTACTTGTTTCCCATATACTCACCACGACCAGTACTTGTTTCCCATATACTCACCACGACCAGTACTTGTTTCCCATAGACTCACCACGACCAGTACTTGTTTCCCATATACTCACCACGACCAGTACTTGTTTCCCATATACTCACCACGACCAGTACTTGTTTCCCATAGACTCACCACGGCCGGTACTTGTTTCCCATAGACTCACCACGACCAGTACTTGTTTCCCATAGACTCACCACGACAATTACTTGTTTCCCCATATACTCACCACGACCAGTACTTGTTTCCCATATACTCACCACGACAATTACTTGTTTCCCATATACTCACTACGACCATTACTTGTTTCCCATAGACTCACCACGGCCGGTACTTGTTTCCCATAGACTCACCACGGCCGGTACTTGTTTCCCATATACTCACCACGACCAGTACTTGTTTTCCATATACTCACCACGACCAGTACTTGTTTCCCATAGACTCACCACGACCAGTACTTGTTTTCCATATACTCACCACGACCAGTACTTGTTTCCCATATACTCACCACGACCAGTACTTGTTTCCCATAGACTCACCACGGCCGGTACTTGTTTCCCATATACTCACCACGACCAGTACTTGTTTCCCATAGACTCACCACGACAATTACTTGTTTCCCCATATACTCACCACGACCAGTACTTGTTTCCCATATACTCACCACGACAATTACTTGTTTCCCATATACTCACCACGACCAGTACTTGTTTCCCATAGACTCACCACGACCAGTACTTGTTTCCCATAGACTCACCACGACCAGTACTTGTTTCCCATATACTCACCACGACCAGTACTTGTTTCCCATATACTCACCACGACCAGTACTTGTTTCCCATAGACTCACCACGACCAGTACTTGTTTTCCATATACTCACCACGACCAGTACTTGTTTCCCATATACTCACCACGACCAGTACTTGTTTCCCATAGACTCACCACGGCCGGTACTTGTTTCCCATATACTCACCACGACCAGTACTTGTTTCCCATATACTCACCACGACAATTACTTGTTTCCCCATATACTCACCACGACCAGTACTTGTTTCCCATATACTCACCACGACAATTACTTGTTTCCCATATACTCACCACGACCAGTACTTGTTTCCCATAGACTCACCACGACCAGTACTTGTTTCCCATATACTCACCACGACAATTACTTGTTTCCCCATATACTCACCACGACCAGTACTTGTTTCCCATATACTCACTACGACAATTACTTGTTTCCCATACACTCACCACGACCAGTACTTGTTTTCCATATACTCACCACGACCAGTACTTGTTTCCCATAGACTCACCACGGCCGGTACTTGTTTCCCATAGACTCACCACGACCAGTACTTGTTTCCCATATACTCACCACGGCAGGTACTTGTTTCCCATATACTCACCACGACCAGTACTTGTTTCCCATATACTCACTACGACAATTACTTGTTTCCCATATACTCACCACGACCAGTACTTGTTTCCCCATAAACTCACCACGACCAGTACTTGTTTCCCATAGACTCACCACGACAATTACTTGTTTCCCCATATACTCACCACGACAATTACTTGTTTCCCCATATACTCACCACGACCAGTACTTGTTTCCCCATATACTCACCACGACCTGTACTTGTTTCCCATAGACTCACCACGAGCAGTACTTGTTTCCCAAATACTCACCACGACCAGTACTTGTTTCCCATATACTCACCACGACCAGTACTTGTTTCCCATATACTCACCACGACCAGTACTTGTTTCCCATAGACTCACCACGACCAGTACTTGTTTCCCAAATACTCACCACGACCAGTACTTGTTTCCCAAATACTCACCACGACCAGTACTTGTTTCCCATAGACTAACCACGGCCGGTACTTGTTTCCCATAGACTCACCACGACCAGTACTTGTTTCCCATAGACTCACCACGACCAGTACTTGTTTCCCATAGACTCACCACGGCCGGTACTTGTTTCCCATATACTCACCACGACCAGTACTTGTTTCCCATAGACTCACCACGACCAGTACTTGTTTCCCAAATACTCACCACGACCAGTACTTGTTTCCCAAATACTCACCACGACCAGTACTTGTTTCCCATAGACTCACCACGACCAGTACTTGTTTCCCATAGACTCACTACGACAATTACTTGTTTCCCATATACTCACCACGACCAGTACTTGTTTCCCATAGACTCACCACGACCAGTACTTGTTTCCCATAGACTCACCACGACCAGTACTTGTTTCCCATAGACTCACCACGACCAGTACTTGTTTCCCATAGACTCACCACGACCAGTACTTGTTTCCCATAGACTCACCACGACCAGTACTTGTTTCCCATAGACTCACTACGACAATTACTTGTTTCCCATATACTCACCACGACCAGTACTTGTTTCCCATAGACTCACCACGACCAGTACTTGTTTCCCATAGACTCACCACGACCAGTACTTGTTTCCCATAGACTCACCACGACCAGTACTTGTTTCCCATAGACTCACCACGACCAGTACTTGTTTCCCATAGACTCACCACGACCAGTACTTGTTTCCCATAGGCTTACCACGGCCGGTACTTGTTTCCCATATACTCACTACGACAATTACTTGTTTCCCATATACTCACCACGACCAGTACTTGTTTCCCATATACTCACCACGACAATTACTTGTTTCCCATATACTCACCACGACCAGTACTTGTTTCCCATAGACTCACCACGGCCGGTACTTGTTTCCCATAGACTCACCACGGCCGGTACTTGTTTCCCATAGACTCACCACGGCCGGTACTTGTTTCCCATATACTCACTACGACAATTACTTGTTTCCCATATACTCACCACGACCAGTACTTGTTTCCCATAGACTCACCACGGCCGGTACTTGTTTCCCATATACTCACCACGACCAGTACTTGTTTCCCATAGACTCACCACGGCCGGTACTTGTTTCCCATAGACTCACCACGGCCGGTACTTGTTTCCCATATACTCACTACGACAATTACTTGTTTCCCATATACTCACCACGACCAGTACTTGTTTCCCATAGACTCACCACGGCTGGTACTTGTTTCCCATATACTCACTACGACAATTACTTGTTTCCCATATACTCACCACGACCAGTACTTGTTTCCCATAGACTCACCACGACCAGTACTTGTTTCCCATATACTCACCACGACCAGTACTTGTTTCCCATAGACTCACCACGACCAGTACTTGTTTCCCATAGACTCACCACGACCAGTACTTGTTTCCCATAGACTCACCACGACCAGTACTTGTTTCCCATAGACTTACCACGGCCGGTACTTGTTTCCCATATACTCACTACGACAATTACTTGTTTCCCATATACTCACCACGACCAGTACTTGTTTCCCAAATACTCACCACGACCAGTACTTGTTTCCCATAGACTCACCACGACCAGTACTTGTTTCCCATAGACTTACCACGGCCGGTACTTGTTTCCCATATACTCACTACGACAATTACTTGTTTCCCATAGACTCACCACGACCAGTACTTGTTTCCCATAGACTCACCACGACCAGTACTTGTTTCCCATAGACTCACCACGACCAGTACTTGTTTCCCATAGACTCACCACGACCAGTACTTGTTTCCCATAGACTCACCACGACCAGTACTTGTTTCCCATAGACTCACCACGACCAGTACTTGTTTCCCATAGACTCACCACGGCCGGTACTTGTTTCCCATATACTCACTACGACAATTACTTGTTTCCCATATACTCACCACGACAATTACTTGTTTCCCATATACTCACCACGACCAGTACTTGTTTCCCCATAAACTCACCACGACCAGTACTTGTTTCCCCATAGACTCACCACGACCAGTACTTGTTTCCCATAGACTCACCACGACCAGTACTTGTTTCCCATAGACTCACCACGACCAGTACTTGTTTTCCATATACTCACCACGACCAGTACTTGTTTCCCATAGACTCACCACGACCAGTACTTGTTTCCCATAGACTCACCACGGCCGGTACTGTACTTGTTTCCCATATACTCACTACGACAATTACTTGTTTCCCATAGACTCACCACGACCAGTACTTGTTTCCCATAGACTCACCACGACCAGTACTTGTTTCCCATAGACTCACCACGACCAGTACTTGTTTCCCATAGACTCACCACGACCAGTACTTGTTTCCCATAGACTCACCACGACCAGTACTTGTTTCCCATAGACTCACCACGACCAGTACTTGTTTCCCATAGACTCACCACGGCCGGTACTTGTTTCCCATAGACTCACCACGGCCGGTACTTGTTTCCCATATACTCACTACGACAATTACTTGTTTCCCATATACTCACCACGACCAGTAGTACTTGTTTCCCATATACTCACCACGACCAGTACTTGTTTCCCATAGACTCACCACGACCAGTACTTGTTTCCCATAGACTCACCACGACCAGTACTTGTTTCCCATAGACTCACCACGGCCGGTACTTGTTTCCCATATACTCACTACGACAATTACTTGTTTCCCATATACTCACCACGACAATTACTTGTTTCCCATATACTCACCACGACCAGTACTTGTTTCCCCATAAACTCACCACGACCAGTACTTGTTTCCCCATAGACTCACCACGACCAGTACTTGTTTCCCATAGACTCACCACGACCAGTACTTGTTTCCCATAGACTCACCACGACCAGTACTTGTTTTCCATATACTCACCACGACCAGTACTTGTTTCCCATAGACTCACCACGACCAGTACTTGTTTCCCATAGACTCACCACGGCCGGTACTGTACTTGTTTCCCATATACTCACTACGACAATTACTTGTTTCCCATATACTCACCACGACCAGTACTTGTTTCCCATAGACTCACCACGACCAGTACTTGTTTCCCATAGACTCACCACGACCAGTACTTGTTTCCCATAGACTCACCACGACCAGTACTTGTTTCCCATAGACTCACCACGACCAGTACTTGTTTCCCATAGACTCACCACGACCAGTACTTGTTTCCCATAGACTTACCACGGCCGGTACTTGTTTCCCATATACTCACTACGACAATTACTTGTTTCCCATATACTCACCACGACCAGTACTTGTTTCCCATATACTCACCACGACCAGTACTTGTTTCCCATAGACTCACCACGACCAGTACTTGTTTCCCATAGACTCACCACGGCCGGTACTTGTTTCCCATAGACTCACCACGACCAGTACTTGTTTCCCATAGACTCACCACGGCCGGTACTTGTTTCCCATATACTCACTACGATAATTACTTGTTTCCCATATACTCACCACGACCAGTACTTGTTTCCCATAGACTCACCACGACCAGTACTTGTTTCCCATAGACTCACCACGACCAGTACTTGTTTCCCATAGACTCACCACGGCCGGTACTTGTTTCCCATATACTCACTACGACAATTACTTGTTTCCCATATACTCACCACGACCAGTACTTGTTTCCCATATACTCACCACGACCAGTACTTGTTTCCCATATACTCACCACGACCAGTACTTGTTTCCCATAGACTCACCACGACCAGTACTTGTTTCCCATATACTCACCACGACCAGTAGTACTTGTTTCCCATAGACTCACCACGGCCGGTACTTGTTTCCCATATACTCACTACGACAATTACTTGTTTCCCATATACTCACCACGACCAGTACTTGTTTCCCATAGACTCACCACGACCAGTAGTACTTGTTTCCCATATACTCACAACGACCAGTACTTGTTTCCCATATACTCACCACGACCAGTACTTGTTTCCCATAGACTCACCACGACCAGTACTTGTTTCCCATAGACTCACCACGGCCGGTACTTGTTTCCCATATACTCACCACGACCAGTAGTACTTGTTTCCCATATACTCACCACGACCAGTACTTGTTTCCCCATATACTCACCACGACAATTACTTGTTTCCCATATACTCACCACGACAATTACTTGTTTCCCATAGACTCACCACGACCAGTACTTGTTTCCCATAGACTCACCACGACCAGTACTTGTTTCCCATAGACTCACCACGACCAGTACTTGTTTCCCATATACTCACCACGACCAGTACTTGTTTCCCATAGACTCTCCACGACCAGTACTTGTTTCCCATAGACTCACCACGATCAGTACTTGTTTCCCATATACTCACCACGACCAGTAGTACTTGTTTCCCATATACTCACCACGACCAGTACTTGTTTCCCATATACTCACCACGACCAGTAGTACTTGTTTCCCATATACTCACCACGACCAGTAGTACTTGTTTCCCATATACTCACCACGACCAGTACTTGTTTCACATAGACTCACCACGATCAGTACTTGTTTCCCATATACTCACCACGACCAGTAGTACTTGTTTCCCATATACTCACCACGACCAGTAGTACTTGTTTCCCATATACTCACCACGGCCGGTACTTGTTTCCCATATACTCACCACGACCAGTAGTACTTGTTTCCCATATACTCACCACGACCAGTACTTGTTTCCCATATACTCACCACGACCAGTAGTACTTGTTTCCCATATACTCACCACGACCAGTAGTACTTGTTTCCCATATACTCACCACGACCAGTACTTGTTTCCCATATACTCACCACGACAATTACTTGTTTCCCATATACTCACCACGACAATTACTTGTTTCCCCATAAACTCACCACGACCATTACTTGTTTCCCCATATACTCACCACGACAATTACTTGTTTCCCCATAAACTCACCACGACCAGTACTTGTTTCCCAAATACTCACCACGACCAGTACTTGTTTCCCATATACTCACCACGACCAGTACTTGTTTCCCCATAAACTCACCACGACCATTACTTGTTTCCCCATATACTCACCACGACAATTACTTGTTTCCCCATAAACTCACCACGACCAGTACTTGTTTCCTAAATACTCACCACGACCAGTACTTGTTTCCTAAATACTCACCACGACCAGTACTTGTTTCCCCAAAAGGATTAATTTCAACCTGAGTGGCATCAACTTCCAGAAACAATGTGTAGAGAAGTTGAATCTGATTGGCTGCTTCTTCTATTAGATTTTCAGGGAATCCGAGATTGCGCGATAGTTCGAGACATTGGTGGGGTTGTATTCCCTTTGTGATATCAACTGGAACCTGTATCAAATAATATAGTTAGTGTGAGTTCAAGAGATAGTTGGATTCAATTCTTTCTGTACAACAGTTATCACAATATCAACTCACCTTGAATATTTGCTCTGGTTGAGTGGCTGCAACCTCTTCTATATTGACTCCACCACAAGGACTTCCTACAATAACTGGCCCACCGAAATCCCTGTCCATTAAAATAGCCAGATAGGTCTCTCTCACGATATCCAAAGCCTCCGCAACCATAACCTACATAAAACAAAACTTTATATTTATATCGGTGGTTCTGTAATAATTGTACAAACAAACATTCGTATATCTGTGTACGCGGTTAAACAATGCCCCGTATATGACGGGTATCATTGACAATAACGAAGTCCGCATCCCCATAAGCACTCAATGTATTATTAAAAGTATATCTCGCAAAGTATAACGCAACCATTCGCGGTGAGTCACGCGGACTCACCGTCTTAACCAGCACCCCGTCGCCGGTGGTTTGTTTGGTCACCAGACGATGGCCCAACATCTGTTCCACTAGAGGCGCCACAGTACCCAGGTCTTTGGTTAACTTGACGCCGCCCTTTAGACCGCTGGAGAATGTCCCCTTACCGCGGCCGCCGGCTAGGATCTGGGCCTTTATAACCAGTTCCTTCGCTAAAATAAAAGATACGATAATTAGTTTCCTATTCTAACAGTCTAAGTCTAACTAAACATACTGACTTATAGTTAAGAACAGAAAGTAGCCTATCTAACTAAGTAGTCTATCATCTAGGCTAGGCCAGTTTTAGTAGAACAAAGGCAGCGACCAACTAATCCTAACAAAAATAAAACTAACCAGAATTCGTAATCAAAAGCTCAAAGTAAAAAATATGAGCTTAATGTAGTAATATTAAACTTTGACTTTATCCATGATGATGAACTTACCAATTGTATTTAGTATTTCTTTGCCGGCTTGCGCAGCCTGGGCCGGAGTATCGGCCATTTGGAATCTCTGAATATTAATGCCATGTTTTGCCATCAACGACTTACTCTGGTATTCCTGTAAGCTTAGCCATCGCCGTGGCGTTACTGCTAACCCATGTTTCTGTAAACGAGATTAATTTATGAGAATTAATAGCTTTATAAAGGGGTGACAGCAACTCATCGAATTAGCAAGATCAAGATGAGATTCGTGACACGGATTTACAGTTACACTAATAATGGCTACACAGATAACAGGATAATACTTTATAATTTACACTGGCTGACTGGGACACGGAATTGCTTGTCGCGTTTGACCTGGCAGCCTGGTGCCAGGAACCTGCTACATACCGTAGTACAGAATACAGAGAGACATACGTTCTAACGTACCGTACTGACGTTCGTCCTGCAGTAGGCTACTGGTACCCTACGTATGCTGGTATGTTATGTCTGTAATCCGAATCCGTGACCTTAGTACTAGTAGGCTACTACGGTATACAGGTATACTATAGCTGTATAGTACGACTCTGGACTGGACTCAGTCCAGCAAGTCCCTAAAAGGTGCCACCCTGCTCCATAGCGCGGGAAATTCAAATGATTGAAAGACATGTTATTTGTACTGGAAAATGGAAATAAGGGTGGCAGATCAGATCTGCCACCTATATTTTGGCGGTAAATTCAAATCGTTTTAACATTGAATACATGAATAGAGTAAGACTAATAATGTAATTCATTGAATCAGAATAAATTATTTCTTATCGGTTTAACTCACTCATCGTTACTGTTGTTGATTTATCTATTCTGGGACTTCGAGCAGCTCGTGAACAACTAAACCGCTGACGTTAACTAGTATGGGGGCATAGAGCAGCACGTGAACAACTAAACTGGCTGGTTACCTAGTCTGGGACTTCGAACAGCACGTGAACAACTAAGCTGACTGGTTAACTAGTCTGGTACCGTACATGTCTGGGACAGATATAGCAGTATAGGCAGATGCATTATACACACATATTGTTATTACAGTGGCATACCTGCGATATATACCGTATCAGTTCCCTGCTATATTGTTATAATTATAATGTTCTGATGTAATTATATATAACTGATACAAGCAAATAATAAATGTTCTTTACATTTACTGCTAGAAGTTAGGCCAAATCCCCCGACCCCCCCCCCCCCCCCCCCCCCCTCCTCAATTTGCAATTTTGCTCGAAGTCCCAGAGACTAGTGAACAAGTCAGCTTAGTTGTTCACGTGCTACTGGAAGTCCCAGACTAGTTAACCAGTCAGCTTTAGTTGTTCAAGTGCTGCTCGAAGTCCCAGACTTGTTAACCAGTCAGCTTAGTTCAGTCGTTGTTCACGTGCTACTGGAAGTCCCGACTAGTTAACCAGACAGCTTAGTTGTTCACGTCTGCGCTCTACTGCCAGACTAGTTAACGTCAGGTTTAGATGTTCACGTGCTGCTCGAAGTCCCAGAATAGATAAAACAACAACAATACCGGATGAGTGAGTTAAACCGATAAGAAATAATTTATTCTGATTCAATGAATTTACATTAGTCTTACTCTATTCATGTATTCAATGTTACAACAGATTTGAATTTACCGCCAAAATATAGATAGCAGATCTGATCTGCCACCCTTTCCAGTACAAATTACATGTCTTTCAATCATTTGAATTTCCCGCGCTATGGAGCAGGGTGGCACCTTTTAGGGACTTGTCTCAGTCCAGCAGTCAGTCATCGATCTCTCCAAATCTCTCAACGCAGCAACTACTTGTACAGTTGTCAGGGTGTGGTTGTAGTCTAGGCTAGGCCTACCTGGTTAAAACATCGGCGAAGATAAGAAGGGCGAGATAAACCGGTAGTTGCTAGCGAACAATTCATCATCGTATATCACAGTACCGGTAGTATCACTGCTGCACTGTATCAGTATAGTATTACAAGATTAGTAATCAGTCCGTCTGTAACCTACCAGTACCGGTACACGTCTGACAGTAGTTAGGCCTTGGTGTGTAACGGAAATGCACAGACCGGTGTCCTAGGCGAATATCCCCCCCCCCCCCGTCCCTCCTCAAAGACTTAGATAAATATAGTTTGGATTTATTTTTTTTTTGTTAGGGTTAGTTGGTCAGGCCCATATGGCATACATTTGGTTTTAAAACCCCACTACAATAAATCACGCGCAAAAACATTTATTTCACCTCTAAAAGCGCACGGTTTTATTATTTACGAGGTGTAATAATTCACAAATTGATTAATTTCTCCTCCTATTTTAGGGGATGATATAAATGGACACATGTATGTGATTTTTTCTTCCCCCTAGCGATTAGCTGATTTAGGAGGGAATTTAAATACACAATTATGGTGTAATAAATCCGTCCGCTAATGATTGGTTGATATACGGCAGGCCTCCCAGAGTTTCCTTTTTTCCTTTTTTTTTCCTTTTTTTTAGAACGTTTCCTTTTTTTCCTTTTTTTTTAGAATTTTCCCTTTTTTCCTTTTATTTTGTCCATTTTCACACCTTTTTTTCCTTTTTTTAGTTCAGAAAATAGCCTGCTGTAAGTTGTAACATCTATTCAGTACAAGGCAGCGGGAGACAGATGGACAGGTCGTGCAGTTTAATCAATTACCGGTACTGTACCACTGTCTGACTGTAATTCCATATATGACGATTTCAGTACTTACTATATACTATCAGTATAGTTGTCCTTGGCTTGGTAGTAAACTAATATGACAATGTACAGGACAAGTTATTTTCCTGCAATCATACTTAACGGTACCGGTACCAATGGAAACCATTAGATCCCAGCAATCATTGGCAGATAAACTGAAATTTCAGCTTGCTGCTGATATTGACAAGGTTATAACAGAGATTGACGGGCATATGCCTATTATATTTTGATTAGACATTTTTTTGACAAAAATCACAAGCTAAGCTACCATAAAAATGTAGCTGTGGAGGAGAGAACTTTAATATATTTATTTCTGAGACAGAGGCTGTCTCAGAAAATATGTATATTAAAGTTCTCTCCGCAGCTACATTTTTAGCGTGTGATTTATTATAATTGACGCAAAACCGCCTTGGTGAATCAACAATGATGATTTAAATTTAGGGAAAGGAACAGGTTGCAGTGGCAGTCTATTCTAACCAAAAGAATAAATGAAAGCATATAACACTGTTACAGTTTCATTTTTGCTCGCAATCGGCTGTTATTTGCGTCCATTTTCCCCTGGATATGGTTGTATTTTGATTGCGTCTAAAAGCATTTTTGTTATTTATATAAATGTATCTACGACCGGAAATCCGTACCAAAGGTTTTATATCACTTACAAACTAAAGTTATATTTACAATCATTTGATAAACCTCTATCAATGAGTGACCATCAATCGGCGGAACTCGACCATCTCTGATAACTAGGCAAAAAAGGTGAAAATATCTGTATAATAATATTAATATAGATGTATTAACTATAATTAATATTAACTATATTGCCATTGCCATTGTTCTCTTTCCTGCGTGTTTATATTTTTTAACTTTCTTTGATATCTTCCTGTCATTTAAAACAGGACGTTTCTTTATGGGATTCTTCATAGTACTGTATATACAGTAAGGTTAATGAAATAGAATCAAGAAACAGCACTAAAGACATAATGTTTACTATTACTTTTGTAAAGATAATTAATATCTATTCAGTTTTCCCCTTTTTTTTGAACTGTATCCGATCCTTTTTTTCCTTTTTTTTTGAACTGCATCTTATCTTTTTTTCCTTTTTTTTTAACTGCATCCTATCCTTTTTTTCCTTTTTTTTTGAAAATATTAAATCCTTTTTTCCTTTTTTTCCTCGATTTTTTTGGCTGGGAGTGCTGTATACGGGGGAGTTTAAATACACAATTATGCTGTAATAAATCCATCCGCTAATGATTGGTTGATTTAGGGGAGAGTTTAAATACACAATTATGGTGTATTAAATCCGCCCACTAATGATTGGTTGATTTAGGCTGTTAGGGGAGAGTTTAAATACACTATTATGCTGTAATAAACCCTCGCGCTAATGATTGCTTGATATACGGGGGAGTTTAAATACACAATTATGCTGTAATAAATCCGCCCGCTAATGATTGGCTGATTTAGGGGAGAGTTTAAATACACAATTATGCTGTAATAAATCCATCCGCTAATGATTGGTTGATTTAGGGGAGAGTTTAAATACACAATTATGCTGTAATAAATCCATCCGCTAATGATTGGTTGATTTAGGGGAGAGTTTAAATACACAATTATGCTGTAATAAACCCTCGCGCTAATGATTGGTTGATATACGGGGGAGTTTAAATACACAATTATGCTGTAATAAATCCGCCCGCTAATGATTGACTGATTTAGGGGAGAGTTTAAATACACAATTATGGTGTATTAAATCCTCGCGCTAATGATTGGCTGGAATAGGAGGGAATTTAAATACACAAATTATGTGTTATTAAATCCTCGCGCTAGTGATTGGCTGAAATAATATCCACCCCAAGCGATTGGATAATTTATCGAAATATAATGAGAGGCCTATTTGAAAATGACATACTGTACAACAGTACCGCAATTGGTAGCCTATAATTTAGGAAATAGACGATTTTCAAAGGATTCCCCCCTATATCAGCCAATCATTTGCGGGCGGATTTATTACAGCATAATTGTGTATTTAAACTTTCCCCTAAATCAACCAATCATTAGTGGGCGGATATATTACAGCATAATTGTGTATTTAAACTCTCCCGTAAATCAATCCGAAATAAGTCCGCCAATCATTGATGAAATATAACCAAACTTGGTACACATGTAGTCTGTGAAAAGTTTAGAAATTCTTTCCATTTTTCTGAAAATGTATCAATTACTGTACTTACCGATCTTCTTATCTGCTAAAAAACTAAATTTTTTGAAATTTCGTTGTAAAGTACGGGACTTTACATGCATAAAAAGATGCATAGATTGTTACATAGATTGTGCATGCAAAGATTAGTTAACTGAGGAATGATTCTTAGTTCAAATGCATACTTCTATGCTTCCCCCTACTATCACCCTAAAGAATTATAACACACCTGCCCTCCAGGTTTCATATATTCCATTAATACAGTGCACTAATGTAATCGCCATTATAATGGTCAAGTATGGGAAAATTTTCAATTGGCCGTCATGATGTTTCTGAGGGAGTAGATTATGAAACTACAGGTAATTGTTTCTTAAGATGACGCAACACAAACGTGCTTTGCATTCCACTGGGTGATTGAGCTGAGTTAGACTACTTCTCTGTGTATAAATTAAAAATTTCACTATTTTTTTGTAAAGCATAGGACTTTACATGCATAAACCCAAAGATTTCTTGACTGAGGAATGCTTCTCAGTTAAAATATAGACTCCTATTCTTACGGCCGACTATGACCTTAGAGTATTATAACACTCCTGGCTTCACATATTACATTCATACAGCGCACTAATATAATCGCCATTATAATGGTAAAGTATGGGACAATTTTCAATTTGCCGCCATGATATTTCTGAGGGAGTGAAGATGAAACTAATTGTTTTATACGATGACGCAACACAAACGTGCTTTGCATTCCACTGGGTGATTAGGATGAGTTACATCTCTGTGAATAAACTAAAAATTTCACTATTTTAGGTAAAGTATGGGACATCACATGATTAACTTTATCGATTTCATTACAGAGGAATGAAACACTTGTGAAATTAAATGAAACCAAAAAAATTCGAAAAAGGGTTTGTTTTTGATTTGGTACATGCTCAGAAATGTTAATTTATTGGTCATAGGAAGTGCCTACAGGAAACGAAAGTTTTGCACACTTTTATTGTAGTAATTATTGTATTGTATCCTATTCAGTATTTATTAATTATACCAGTGAGTTCAGTAACCATCACCATAGTAGGCCTACAAACAGCTGTAATAATACTAATTTTTTTTTGTGTAAAAAGATACGATTAGGATTAGATATGGAAACAAACCATATCTTAGGATTGAAGAGCCTCTTTAAATTAAAAATATTATACATACCTACAGTGATATATGAATAGCCAATACCGCCCCGACTGACAGATAAAGGTAAAATAATACAGTAAGATAAATATTTATAGGCCTACACACAGTTAAATTATTATCAAATTATTATCCTAAGCCTAACAATAATAAAATCACCAAATCAAGATAAAATTAATTAAAGTTAGTATTGTTCTGATAGGATAATAATATTAAATAGATGTACAATGTTTACTACTACTACTAGGTCGAGCGAACTCGGACAGTGGAAATGAGATCCTTCCAGGCTTCCCGATTCTCCATAGTTGTCGCAATTTCGTTTCTCCTAAGTTCAGTATCCCTTTCAAGTTGATCTATATATGTTATGGCCGGTCGTCCACGACTACGCTTTCCATGAGTTGGTTGCCAGAAAAGTAGATCTGGTATGACCTCGTCTTTACTTCGCCAGCAGTGCCCACTGAATCTTAATCTGCGTTCACGGAGGGTGGTTGATACAGGTGGTATTGTACCATAAAGCTCGGCGTTTGTCATGTGTTGTCTCCAGCTGATGTTTAGGGCTGCCCTTAGTAGTCTTGTGTAGCAACCATCAATTCGTTGTTCAAGTGATTTGGTCAGTGTCCGTCCAGGTCTCACCCCCATATAAAAATACACTTTCCACTGTGGCTCGAAAGAACTTAGTCTTCAGGTGCCTGGAGAGATCCGATTTCCAGATGGTATCCATTTTTGATAGAGCTACCCAAGCCTTTGCTTTCCTAACTTCTATGTCCTTTTTGCTACTCTCTATCCATGATCCAAGGTACTGGAAGTCATCGACCTTCCTTAGTTGATTATTATCAATGGTTGTCAAGTTTCCATCAACATTAAAGGTCATGAATTCGGTCTTTGCAGCATTTATATGCAATCCAACCTCCTTAGCAGCCCTCTCCACCTTATTTAGTAGAAGCTGTGCATCTGCTAGGGTATTAGAGAGCAGGGCGATGTCATCCGCAAAGTCGGTGTTTGTGACTGTAGTTGACGGATATCTACTACTTCTGCGTTCTTGAAGTGTGAATCCCAGGTCTTCACCCTTTGTGGCCGTCCTCATTGCGTAATCCAGCACAATTATAAATAGTAATGGTGCCACCTTGCAGTATGCCAGCCAGGATTGAGAAAAACTCAGTTTCACCATCTGGTGAGAGTACCTGCGCTTCTGTGTCACAATATAACAATCCAATGCCAGCAACAATTACTTCTGATATTCCATAAGCTCTTAGGATTTCAAGCATTTTACCTCTATGGATGGAGTCGAATGCCTTCTTGAAGTCCACAAAAGTTATGACAGCGGGGAGATTCTCTGACTTAATTCCTTCAATCAGTCTCCGTAGTGCAAGTATCTGAGCTATTGTTGATCTACTTGGTCGAAATCCGTTTTGGCTCTTACGCAGTAGTTTCTCTATGTGAGGCCTAATCCTATATAGAATCATTTTATTGTATATTTTGGCAGCTACCACAAGCAGACAGATCCCACAATAGTTTGTTGGTATGCCGAGGTCTCCTTTCTTGGGGAGAGGCTTTAGTTGACCTTTAGTCCAAATTGGTGGTGGCTTTTCTCCTTTTAACATCCGGTTGCAAACATTCAATAATGGTCTGTTTAGCACTCCGGTTTTCCATACTTCCGCTGGGATTTCATCTAATCCACTCGCTTTATTATTGGACATGCTTTTAATGCTTCTTTGGAGTTCGGCAGGTGTGAAGTCCCCTGTTTCTATAGGTAGTGTCTTGTCATATATTTTCCTTGTAGGGCTGACCTCGATGTTTGGTGGCTGCCCAAGCAATGTTTACAGGTTGAGTTAATGGTATACTGTACTTCCTAATTTTCACTTACTTACAATTATTATTACTGTAATTACAGATTTTAAGTAATTTTTATACATTATTTCTGTTTTAGTTCCGGATCAGCTTTCATTGTACAATTTCGAACATTAGTTACACCATGGCCCGTAATATAGTGTCATTTTCTGATGACACGGACCCCCCCCCCCCCCCCCCCCCCACCCCAAATTTTTCTACAAATCTTTATCATATTGCTTGAAATTTGAAACACAACTAGTTCAACTCACAGTCATTGGCCCCACGAAGACGGAATTTTCGATTTTTGCCTTTAATTCTTTTTATAAGCGTTTTAAAAAAGTTTCTTTTTCGAAATCGTACCCTCCGTATCGTGGCCATTCTTCACTTTAGTCGTATTTTTTTCACATTAATAGAACGCTTGCGTTGCAAGGATTCCAAATATGTAACAATATCTGAATTTCGTTGAGAAACAGCCGAGATATACTGTAGGCGCTCAAAGATTGCAAGAAGTATCGTTCGCTGTAGGCCATTTATTCTATTTAATAAATACACGATGTTCTGGAACATTTTGTTTAAGTATGAATAGCTACGATTTACATATAACGGATAGACCAACTCATAAAATAAATAACACATTCTATAATTTTGTTCATTTATTAAATAGAAAAATGGCCTTCAGCGAACAATTCTTCTTGCAATCTTTGGACACCTATATCTCGGCTGTTTCTGAACGAAATTCAGATATTTTTACATATTTCGAATCCTTGCAACGCAAGCTTTGCGAAGAATGGCCACGATACGGAGGGTGCGATTTCGCAAAAGACACTTTTCAAAAACGCTTATAAAAAAAATTTTTTTAAGGCAAAATCGAAAATTCCGGCTTCATGGGGTTATCGGCGGTGAGTGTTTCTAGTTGTGTTTCGAATTTCAAGCAATACTGAATGATAAAGATTGTAGAAAAATCTCGGGGGGGGGGGGGGGGGGGGGGGGGGGTCCAGCATAAAGTCAACAGTAAAACCTCAAATCACCTCAATAGCAGCGACAAGCGGGGGGAGGGGGGGGGGGGGGGGGGGGGGGGGATTTAATAAAATCTCACTACACTACACATGCACACGACTGCTCTAAGTTGTAGGTATTATTGCTCTTACAGTTTACATTCGATCCTGCAATCAGCTGATCAGTGAGGTTGGTTAGTTTTTGTGTTCCTTCTATCAGTCCTACAGTCTGTCCGTCTGTCCGTCCTTAGTTTCGGTTCGTGTTCTGTTCTTACTGGCGAGGCGGGTGTGCATTGCGTTAGTGCATTAGTGTCTACTAGTCTATGCAACACCCTATCACTGTCAGCAGTACCGGTACTGTCATACCGCCATCATCTGATCATCACTGCATCAATTGTCAAGTTTGCTGTTTGCTAGCATCTAGCATCTGCCCGTAACCCGGTGCCGTACACAGTGACAACCAAACGTGTAATCTGTAATCTGGTCTGGTTAATACTGTAATAGGCCTAAATAATACCATAATACAGTAATAATGTCAGGAAGAGCAGGTGAGTCAGTAAACATGAACAGTCTCCAGTCCGACAGTAGGCCTAGGCATCTACCTAAACTGCTAAAACAATAAAGTACAGAAGTACGTTTCGAGTACCGTACGTTTTGTCTGCATCTCACATCTGTCTGTCTGTGTGAAGCATACTGGCATATGCCGCATGCGCACTGTGCACCAAGCATCAATGCCAAATGAGGTGGGTCTGTGGGTTGTGATTTATTTTTGCAAAATGAAAATTCCACATGCACGAATATGAACTATAACTAGTATTCCAGTACCAAAGTAGGCCTACCGCAGTCCACGGACCACAAGCCAGTATAAGGCCTGGCTACAGGGCTGTTGGGGTGGCTCGTGACTGGCTACCAGGGCTACTGGCAGACTGGAGAGAAACTGTGAACCGGTGGTAACCAGGTAACGGTAATGATTAAACTGAAGTGTGGTGTGTGAATGTGGTTTTCACAAGTGGCTTTTCTTTCTATTTAACATCGGCATCCACGCAGATTTTGACTTAAACCACGCACCACGATCAGATTATAGGCCTATAAATATGGGGATTTATTTCCCTGACTGCCTGACTGTACTAAATTACCGAATTAAAGTTTCCGACTAAGACAATTTGTTATAGGCCTATAGGCCTAGCTACCTAGCAATAAAAATCGATAGACCTACTTCTGTACATTTAGCTTAAATTGTCATTGCGACTTAAATCTCACTGAATCTTAAACGGGAATTTTTCATGTTGTTTTATCTTGCAGGTGGCAAAAAGAAGCCCCTTAAACAACCTAAGAAAGATGTTAAAGAATTGGACGACGAAGACAAGGCTCTGCGAGAAAGGAAGCGAGAAGAAGATAAAAAACTCAAAGAAGCTAAGGAAAAGGCTGGACAGAAAGGTCCTATGGGGGGTTCTGGTATTAAAAAGTCTGGGAAAAAGTAGTATCTCTAAAAACTGTCGTACATTGTTTGTAACTTATGTATAACACAGACTGACACATTTATCTTTTAGTATAAAATATTTTATTATAATCGTTATTATCTTTAATTATTTATTTTCTTAAACCAGGGGATATCTAAAGACAAGCATGGTCCCTATGGCTTAGTATTATGTGTATACTCGAAAATAAATATAAATGATAGGAATTTATAAAAGTTCCCATTTTCAAAGCTACTTATGACTTCGAGTGAGAGGAGCAGGTTAGTTACATTGTCACGTTGTGATAACCAAAACAATAAGCTGAAGTCAAGAGCACAGGTTACAATTACGTTTTTGGGATTAATTAGCTGTTATTTGCGTCGATTTTCCCCTTTATCTATCTACAGTGGCGCCGGAAAATATTGGAAAGGGCGGGGGCACCATTAAATAAAGGGGCTTTGGGATGGCCAACTTTCCATTGCAACAAACAATTCAATATAAGATTGATAAATAACTGTAGTACGACTGGTGCAATATCGCTGGAGACACTTTTTTCAAACACACAGCTAAAAAATTTGTTCACATGTTTGCGAAGTCCTCTGAATGCCTATACTTATGCGTTAACAATCGACTCACACAACTACACCATATCCTGGAATATAATGTCGTTATTTAGGTACCTGCCCCCCCCCCCCCCCCCCCAAAAAAAAATGTTTCTATAAATCTTAATGAGAATGCATGAAATTTGAAACAGAGATAGTTTCACCTCCCGACCACTGACTGGGTGAGCCAGAATTTTTATTTTCGCTTTCATTCTTTAGCTACAAGCGCTTGAAAAAGGTGTCTCTGTCGATATTGCACCAGTTACACAGCAGTTATTCTTCAAACATTTCGTGATTTTAGTGACTTAGTTGGTACTAGTGGAAAGCTGACCGCGCAAGGATTCCAAATATGTAAAAATATGTGAATTTGGTTGGGAAATAGCTGAGATATGGGCTTTCGAATTTTGCATGTATTAGCTCCCACTGCAGGCCATTTATTCTTTAATAAATACACAATGTTCTAGAACATTTTGATTATGTATGAATATCCATATAATAGTATTATCATGTAGGCATTTATTTGCCAATAATGGACATTTCAAAGGCATTCGATGAGGTTCAGCGGGGGATAATGTTCAACGGACTATGTCGTGTAATAAATCCACACATATGTTGTCGTGTACTCATCCACTATTACTCCATTAGTATGATATTTATGAGATCTGGAACAGTAACTGACACAGAGGGCTTCCCAGCAAAGATTGGAGTCAAACAGGGTTCTCTCTTGGGACCTTCTCTATTTAACTTTTACATAAAACATATCCACCATAACTACAATGATGAAGATTACTACGCCTTGCTTACCTCATATACCCGAACCACTGCTGGTCCTTCTCATATGCGGATGATATATTTCTACTAAGCACATCACAGTTTAACATCGAATTAAAATAGACTCGATAATTCTAAAATTAGAGAAGGTGGGCTTACAGATCGATATTAACAAGACAGCTTGGATTTTCCTTAGTGGTAGAGGATCAGCTGAGCCACCCCCTCTTTTTTTGCACATAAGTGATCACCTGATCCCCCAAACGACACACCTCACTTTCATCGGGTACAAAATCCCTCGAGATAACTTGTTGATTCATTAGCGGAGTGCTTCATCTCTCTGGTATGGACAATCAAGCGTATCCCCATCGAAACACTATCAACACTTTGGAAAACTTACTCTTTGCCAATTTTTCGCTATAGTTTTCCGTTTTACATAGGAGCTCTAAACTCTCTACAGCGGGACCAGTGAGGTATAGAAATGCACTACGAAAACTTCTCCATATTAATGGAACATTAATTTCGTCGAACATTTTATATGGGTTATTTGGAATCAATCAATTAATTCGAGAAATATACCAATCAGCTATTCTAACTGTCCAGCGATTGATCAGAGCCCCTAACACACTATTGCAATCAATAACACGGACAATTGGCACCCTAAACAACCAGCAACACTATTTGGGTCTTTGTTCAACTATAAGGAAATGCGCGAAAAAATATGCAGTCCCACAGCTCTCGTCACTATTACAATATGAATATCAAAAGAGTGTCCTGAGTAGTAATAGTATGCCACCCTCTGCGACAGTTTAGTCCAACTTCACACCTTGGGTGTTAAGTAGGTCATTAATTAATTAATCAATTAATTAATTGGTCGATTAAACAATTAATTAATTGTTTAATCAATCGATTTGTATCAAATAATGTTGCCAAAGGCAATTTAATTTGATACAAATCAATCAGATAGGGGACGCGCGATTAATAAATTGTACTATAACAAACGAAATATACAATACAATATACAATACATTTGTATTATTTTTGCCATACAATAGGTAAAGGTAGAATTAAATAAAAAGACACGAACGGGACCCAAAACATAAATATACCCTTTCACGAAAATAAAGTGGCCCCAGTTTGGCCCCGAGTCATCCCTCAATAATCTGTGGCTGCTCGGGCTCTTATTAACCGTAGCATGACTAACCCAAACATCAATGCGTGAATGGGGACTGCGTGAATGGGGCCTGCGATAGAGCTTAAATTATTCAAACCTATAGCTTCCAAGAAATTAGAATAAACATCTGCTCTTGCAATAGATTGCATTCTTTCGCATTGTATTGCGAAGCAGTCCACGCGCATATTAGCTCAACAACAAAGCCCTACCCAAACGCCATGTGTCAAATTAATTCCCAACCATCTCTTTACTACAGTGGATACTGCAGTTTTTTTTGTTTGAAGTAATTTCAGAGATGCTCTAGCGTAACATTAATTAACATACCCATTCATTCATTACACGCAATTTTCTCCAACGCACCCCCCCGCTTCTCAATTCATCCCATTTCCCTTCGTAACTAATGTTTTACATTTAATTAACCCAATGAAATGTGTTTATTATTCCCTCAATCCAATAGCGCGTCTCTCTCTCTCTCTCTTTTTATTTCTATTGGTTCCCACAAGCTTCACTTTTATTTTCATTGGTTATCCTTTCCCTTATAAACCCCCATCCTTCGCTTCGAACTTTACTTACAAAAATGTTATTGACAATTTTACTTTTTATTTAAAGTTATAATACATTTATTGTTATACATAATATTATATTTTCTTCAAGATTGTTATACGTAATACATTTATTGTTATACATAATATATTGTTGCAAACATCATCAATCTGCAGGTAAGAACAATAAATTTGTGTTTTTATGAATTCGTTTAGTTTTAACATTATTACCTCAAAATAAATATCAACCCCGCGAAACCTTCCCAAACTTATTATTATTATTTAGTTTTTTATTTTATAGCAAACATGCCTATGTCACCAAAATTCGTTGACTGTCCTGTCTGCAATAAGAACATGCGCAGTGATAGTCTCAACAAACATCTCGCAACTCATTTTAAACAATATTCATGCGATTGTTGTGGCACCTGGTCCTCCGATAAGAAAACCATGGTTAGCCATCTAGCGCTATGTACGCAAGGTGGGACTGGGTTCAGATTTATCAACGAAGAAAACACTTGCAAGTGTGGTGAATCATTCACTTTATCAGCCTTTAAAGAACACGATTGCTATACGCGACTCTTCTCTCGGAAACGCAAACAATCTCAAACGCCCTTGTCACCACCACCACCACCTCCACCACCAAACATTCAATCTCCAAGGGTTGGCCCTTCTACTTCAAGACAACAGACTGGAGGTTCGACCAACAACCCATTTTTACCATCCGTGAATAGCTCATCCCACAACCGCTTATTTACATATACAAACACGTTACTTACACCACAATTAGATGTAGAGTTAACACTTAGAGAAAATGAAAGTTATATTTGGGATAGAGTGAGTCAACATTTTAATAATGAATTTAATTTTATAAAAGTTTGGTTAACTATTTCTATCTTAATGGAAAGGGAGACATCTGAGGATACTCAATTAGAAACCTTCTGTTTCAAATCAAACGCTTCAAATAATCAAATAACTTCTAATTCAGATTTTGAAAACTGGTTTTCGCAAACTATCGAACGAATAGATGAATTAATAGCAGTCTTTGTTTGCATGGGCAGTGGTTGGAATATTGTTTCAATTAAAGAAATCAATTTACAAATTTCTACCTTCAACCGCAACCCATATTTAAAAGGACACGGTGGTGGTTATATTCCTAAAATTTTAGCAAAGAAGAAGTGCATTATTAACTTAGATTGTCCCATTGGAGAATGTTTTAAGTACGCAGTAGTCGCGGCCGCTTGTTATAAAAAAATTGAAAGAAATAAACAAAACATTAGTCGATTGTCAACATATACTCCATACATGACCATGTTTGATTTCAGTACAATGAGTTTCCCAGTAGATAGAGTAGTAGGCATCCCACGTTTTTTAGAAACCAACCCTTTGTACTGCATTAATTTATTATTTTGGAGTACTGATAACACATTGAGCATTCTATCACAACCAGATTCAGAACATTGCTTCCAAAAAACTGTTTTAAATTTAATGTTTATAGAAGGTAATCAAAACAATCCAGGACATTACTGCGCAATTGTCAACTTAAATAGACTTATTAAAAAACAAGGACAAGGGACCAAATCAATTTGCGAGCGTTGTCTGAGAGCTTTTTATACTATTAACTCATTGCAAACTCACCGGGAACTATGTTACTCGAGCAAACGACAGTTGGAACAAATGCCTACACCTGATAAATTAAAAATTAAATTCAATCGATTAGATAAGACATTATCCCCTCCCTTTTGCATATATGCTGATATTGAAAGTGTTTTAGAACCTACATCAAACCCTAAATTAGTTCAAAAGCACATTGCTAGCGCCGCCGCATTTTATACAGTACCAAATCGCGAGCTAATAAATCCCCCGCAAACATCATTACAAATGTTTAGAGACACTGGAACAAACCATGTTATAGACGATTTTCTCACTGCCCTCGAATCACATTGTAGGGAATTATACGAGTGGACTATTTCTGGTACAAACACCAATGTTCCTAAACATTTGACTCGAGCACAACAACAAAATTTTGATAATGCTACAAACTGTTACACTTGTAACTGTTCTCTAACCCCCGATTCACACGGACTGAATCTAGCAGAAAATCTCAATACTAAAGTTTGTGACCACAACCATCTAACGGGAGCCTATCGTGGGGCGGCATGTGTTAGTTGCAACCGCAAACTTTCTCTTAAACGCAATAAATTTTATGTAGTGCTACACAACCTGAGGCATTACGATTCCCATTTAATATTAAAAGAAGGTCTGAAAAACAGTTCTAGAACTCATTGGAAGATAAACGTAATTCCAAAGAACACTGAGACTTATATCAGTATAGAAATATCATTTCCCATAGACAAAACCATGCAGACAGCAAATGCAAAAGAAAGTATTGTCATCAATCTTCTAGACTCTCTGCAGTTCATGACAGCTAGTCTAGATAAGCTCAGTAGTTATCTTACCGCAAACAATTCTGATCTAACAAAAGCTATCCCACACACTTTGAAACAAATGAAAAATCTTTATCCCAATATTAGCGATTCCACTATTAAAAATAAAGGTATATTTCCTTATAGCTATATACAATCCATAACAAACTTATACGAAACTCAATTACCACCAATCGAGAGTTTCTATAACGATTTACAGCTTGAAGACTGTAGCGAGCATAACTATCAGCGTGCCCAAACTAGTTGGGTTGAGCTTCAATGTCAAAACATATTTGATTATATGATGGGGTACTTGGCTCTAGATGTCACACTTCTCGCGGATACTTTCCAACAGTTTAGGGAACTATGTTTCTCCAATTATGGGTTAGATCCTCTGCATTATTATACTTCACCGGGGTTAACGTACGATGCAGCATTGAAATTTACAAACAGTGAAATTGAACTACTATCTGATGGAACTATTTACGCAGATTTTGAAAATAATATTCGTGGAGGGCTTGTATTTCTGAATACACACTTAGAGGAAGCTAATATACCTGGCAAACCAGAATACAACCCCTGTAAACCAGAAAAATACCTAATTCCTCTCGATGCGAATAACCTTTATGGTTCTGCTCTCTCTCAGAAGCTCCCCTGCAGTAATATGAAAATCGTCGATACACCAATAGATCTGGCTACAGTTGATGCCACTGGGTCAGTGGGGTATTACTGTATCGTTGACCTCGAATACCCCCGAGAGATCCACAACGAAACTGCCGACCTACCACTAGGAGCGGAAAAAATGTCCATTCCCAAGAGCTTCCTCAGTACATACATGCAAGACCTCTGGCAACATTATAATCTCAATGATCAAGGCACTTATAAGCAATATAATGAGAAATATAGTAAACTGATTCTTCATCAATTCAAAAAAACTAATTATGGTATTCATATAAAATTACTCCAATTATACTTAAAATTAGGACTTCAAATAACACAGGTGCATAAAGTATACTCATTCACTCAAAAATACATATTCAGAGACTATATCTCGTTTAATACATCCAAACGACAATCTGCTAAAAATGCATTCGAAGTTTTATTTTATAAACTACTCAACAACTCACTCTATGGGAAAAGTCTTCAGAAGGTACGAGACCGGTTATCATTCCGACTCTGTACATCCCCAGAACAGTGCGACCTGCTATTATCAAAACCAAATCATGAGCGCTTCATCTCATTCTCCCCCTATCTCAGTGGTCACACTTTTACTAAAGAAGTAGCAGTACTCAATCAAGCTGTATTTATTGGGGCAACCATCTTAGATCTTTCAAAGCTAGAGATGTATGATTACTATTACTGTAAACTGAAACCTCTCGAAGAAAAGCTGAGATGTGAAATTCGAGCCTTAGCTGGGGACACGGACAGTTTCTTTCTTTCGGTTACCGGTGTTGAGCACAAAATATTCCTAGAAGCCATGTTTAACTCTGGCTTTCTAGACACTTCAAATTACGACCCCTCACACCCACTCTTTACAAATCAAAACAAGGCTTCCTTAGGTTTTTTGAAAGATGAAAGTAGAGGTCTATTATACAAATCATTTGTATTTTTGAAACCGAAAATGTATTCATTCGAGGCATACGACGCGCAACCAAAGCGGACTTGCAAAGGAATTTCAAAAAATATTGTAGCCAAGCAATTAACACATAAACACTATTTAGACTGTTTTATCAACGAATCAACAGATTACACAAACAACACAATATTTACTTCTAGGGAGCATCAAATGTTTACGGGGAGAATAAAAAAAAAAACATTAAGTCTCTGGGATACAAAATCATTCTGGATGACGAAATATTACAGTAGACCATATGGCCACTATATTACAGGATTAACTAAACCAGCAAAAAAAACTGTAATACCACCTTATTTAGTTGCAGAATAAAATGCCATACAAAGCAAGCAGCGGATCAACACCAATTCAAATAATCAATCGTCAATATACAGCTCAAACTGAATTTCCAATTGATATAATCAAAGTTTCTCAACAACTAAAAGGTCAGATGCGACAAAAACCAAAAATGTTTGTGTATAAGACTGGATCTGCGACAATTATGCTATTCCCAACTGGTTCAATAACAATAGTGGGTCCATGTAAAAATATTTGTAATGATTTACTTTATCTGAAACAATGTACCAACATACTAATTAAGAAAATTAAATTAAATACAGTGACCAGACTAATTAAGTTACCATCTCTTAATTTTAAATCATTAAGTAAAAAGTGTGGACATCATTTTGTAAACAATGTAAAGGTATATATTGATTTTACGCCGGAGCTCTTTTGTGGAATTCGGTTGTATATTGGGCGATGTTATTTCAGTGTCTTTCACTCGATGAAAGTTATAAGTATGTGTCCTGTTGGTGATTTTGAAGAAGCTCTCATTATATTATTTAGTTTATTGAATTAATAAGTAAAATTATCTCTCAATATACTACACGTCATTATACTGTATGAGCGGTTTTATATATTTATGTGATTATATTATCTCTCAATATACTACATGTCATTATACTGTATGTGCGGTTTTATATATTTATGTGATTATATTATCTCTCCATATACTACATGTCATTATACTGTATGTGCGGTTTTATATATTTATGTGATTATATTATCTCTCAATATACTACATGTTATTATACTGTATGTGCGGTTTTATATATTTATGTGATTATACTGCATGTGGTTCTATATATTCATGTAACATATAGTTTTATTAAATTTATGTAAAAAATATATTGAATTATATTATTAATAACATCTTACCTTGAGAACAAGTAATGGGGACCCACCTCTCCTCACCAAACCACTCCCAAAAAATCCGTAAGGCCAAGGTTTACTGCGCTTGTTCTCCATTGAGTGATTAGTTGTTAAACTGGTGAATTCATTATATAAATTTAAATATTTACTAAAGCCGCTAGATGGCATGCATTTGTGACACGAACATTAGTTTCATATTATACTGTATAAACGTTAAAATTCAATTATTATTTTAATAAATATAATAATAATTGTGTTATAAAAGGAAAACACGATGGATATAGTAGATATGCGGTTTCGTTTTGGAAGTACAATATTAATAGCCGGTCCTAGTGGTAGTGGAAAAACTTCTTTCTTGGAGAAAATGTTATTAAATAGGAAATTGATCTTTAACGAAACTCCAAACAGTATTACTTGGTTTTATGGACAGACGAAACCAATAATTAAAGGGGTTAATATTACCGCTTTAAATGAAATTCCAGAACACTTTAATGAAAATGTGAAAAACCATTCTATCATTATAATCGACGATTTGATGACAGAACTACAAAATTCCAAACAAGCGACTACGCTATTTACTAAAGTAGCTCGACATACAAATTCATTGGTAATTTTTCTCACTCAAAACCTTTATCAAAAAGGAGGAGAATCTAGGACCCGGTCCATTAATTCCACTTATTTCTTATTGTTCAAAAATCCGAGGGATCAGACACAGATAAGAACTTTAGCCTATCAGATGAAACCAAATACACCCAAATTCTTAATCGCGGCATTTCAAGACGCAACAAAGGTTCCCTTTAACCCACTTCTTATTGATTTTCATCAATTAACGAATGATAGCCTACGCATACGTGGTTATTTATTTACAAATGAACATTGTGTTTATCAACCCGTGTCGTAATATACGTAGAAGAATGCTTCTATTAGCAATTGTCTGTTATTTAGTTATATTATACTTATTTGTGGTTTATCATCGACAAAGGTTTCTTAAATTTCTTAATATTATAGAACAAGTATGGAACTTAATATACGAAAGTATAGGAAAGAACTAGAATTTTTGAAAAATAGCAACGCATTAGCGCGAGGGGCATTTATTCGAAAAAAGGCTAGTAGCGAATTAATACGACTTCTCGTTAATATTACACTGAATACGCTCTATGGGAATATAAATATTGATGGAAAGATTGTTAAAAAATTGAAGCCATATAAGAAATATATGAGACGATTGAAATCAAAAAATTCAGTTTCACTTCAAAGACGTTCTCTCTCTCAGGCTGGGGGGTTCCTTCCACTTATTTTGCCACTGTTGATAGGCGCCACAAACATTGCCACAACTGTTGCCACAGCGTTAACATAGCCATGTCATTCAAGAAACTATATTTAATAACCCCCGAACAACATGCTAGGTTGCAACCAACACAGTTGAAAACTAAACCTTTAATTAAAGAAACAAAGAAAAAAGCTCAAAATAAACGGACAATAAACGATAGAAGAAAAGTGTTGAAACTGTTTGATTATACGCGCCGCAAATCGCGAAAATAATGTCTTGGTTAAAAAAACTTTCAGTAACTTGCAATTTTCGTTGTCTATGCAATTCTAGCAGTGTTACCTATGGTTATGATCAACAAGATGGTAGAAAAACGCTTAGCCAAAGCTTACTACAATCCTTCAAGTGTTGCAGGGTTTTCCACTGTAGGAAAGCTAGCAAAAGAGACGGGAGTCAATCCAAAACTCGTGAAAAGATGGCTTCAAAGTCAGCCGACCTACACATTGCATGCCCCAGCGAGGCGTCTGTTTCCCACAAGCCGAATGTATTTTTATGGAATTAGTGACACCATTCAGGCAGATTTAATAGATATGCAAAAATATCGCGCAACAAACTCAGGTTATGGATATATTCTAACCGCAATCAACTGTTTTAGTAAGAAGGGATGGGCATTACCATTGAAACGGAAGACTGGTATTGAAATTAAACATGCACTACAGTCTATTTTTACTGAAGAAGTACCACGTAATTTATGTACAGATCAAGGGTTGGAATTCGACAATAAAGTTGTACTCAATTACTTGAAAATGAAAAAAGTTAAATATTATACAACATGATCGCAGTTCAAAGCAGCCATTTGCGAAAGGTATAATAGAACGATAAAGACAAAGATGTATAAAATTTTTAGTAGAAGAGGTAACCATAAGTGGCTTGCTATTCTACCAAAAATTGTATACTCTTATAATAATTCTTTACATAGTTCTAATGGAATGCCCCCAATTCAAGTCAATAAGTTGAATGAAGATAACGTGAGAAGAAACCTCTATGGAAATTTAGCTAAAATCATTGTAACAAAACCCAAATTGAGAATAGGTGACAATGTGCGACTTAATATAGCTAAAACGGCGTTTGAAAAAGGTTATACAAAAAATTGGACCGGAGAGGTGTTTACTGTAAAACGTATAAGACTAGATCGTTTTCCTCAGCCTATGTATCATATAATAGATTCAGTTGATAGAGAAATAGAAGGAACATTTTACCCTCACGAATTGCAAAAGGTTACACAAACAACTGATATTCAGCCAATCGAGTCCATTTTGAAGTCTCGAATAAAAAACGGTCGGAAGGAATTCCTTGTAAAATTTAAAAACTATAAACGGAACTCTTGGTTGAGCGAGTCTCAACTACGTAAATAAATCAACAAAATGAATAACTATATAACTTTATTCTCAAATGGACCTACAAACAAATTTCCTGATAACACCCTTTCGAAATTTACGGTTGATCTACCATATACAATCAATCTCAGTGGTGATGTAGAAGTGGGACTATCTGAAATTCAATACTGTTCCTCATTCTATAATATACCTCAACAATCTCTGTTTACAATTTATTATGGAGATAGGACATCGCAAGTTGTTATATTTGAACCAGGACTATATACGAGTGTAGAAGCCATTATTAATAAAATCAATCAACAAATTGATCACCCGAAGTGGCCCCAAATTCAATTTTTCAAATACTCAAATAAAATCGAGCTCGCTACTTCGCAACACTTTTCTTTTGAAATTACTGGAGATTTGATTACAATACTTGGTTTTGAGGAGTTTACGCAGGATTATGATCCGAGGGATGTACCTTATCTAGCTAATTGGTATGATTATTGGAGTGTAAATGTTAGTGAATTTGGTTCTTTAACATTCAAACAGCAACCGGGCCAGCGTGCTCAATTTAGAGGGATTTGTCCCTTTTCTTGCGATTTAGTCTTGGGGCGACATAATTTGTTTATCTATAGTGACATTACTTCTCATGTGACTGTAGGAAATACGACGGCACCGTTATTACGCACGGTACCTCTCGAACTTGAGCATAATAAAGTTATAACGCGCGAATTTAAAAAAATTTATTACAGACCAGTTGCTAGAACAATTGTTAATCAGATAAATATTGAATTACGCAACGAAAAAGGAGAACTAATATTATTTAATGGAGGTGCAACAATAATTACCCTACACTTAAAAAGTAAGCCATAATGGAGAAAATATTATATTTACCCTCAAATTCTTCACCTAAACGATTTCCGTTAAACCAACCTTCTAACTTTAATGTGGAACTATCTGAACCATTGCGTTTTAGTGGAAAGTGGATGGTGGGTCTGTCAGAAATTGTTTACCTCTCCTCGGTTCATAATTTAGAAGATACATTCATTTATATTCGGAGTTTACAAGGAACTAAAAGAAAATATATAATACCATCTGGTTGTTATACTAATGTGGAGGCGTTGCTTACACAGCTAAATATAGATGGTCTCAATTCCCATTTAGAAATAAGACAAAATGAGCTTTATGACAACATTAGTATTCAGTTTATCGACGAAAGTAAAGTTGTTCGTTTTTATGGAAATAAGTTGATTGAGTTACTTGGATTGCGGGGATTAGAAAATGAGTATTATGTTAATAAAAATAAATTTCTTGTTAGCTTAAAAAATGATTATCTACAAATAACACGAAGGGGGGAAATAGAGGGTGATTCTGATATATTACATATTCAAAAAGCAACAAATGTTTTTATGGGAAACATTAGTATATTTTCAAATATTTGCGGAAATGAGATTGTTGGAAATCAACTGAAACCCCTCTTAAGATCTATTCCTTATCAAGGAGATTATGGTAAGCTTGTTCATCATGAATTCACAAATATTAATTATAAATCCATTGATATGCAAAATATAGAAACAATAAATATACAGTTAAAAAATGATCGAGATGAATTCATAAAGTTTAATAATGGTACTGTAGTTGCGACATTAATTTTGAAACGCCAATAAACGATAAATAAGGAAATATATTTAGGAAGCAATGAGTTATAAAGATTATTATCAAAGGAGTTTGTAGAAAACATTACAGAGAACACTTTATAAGGTTATTCGCGGCGGTGTTAAAAATAAACAGACTGGGAGGATGAAGGGTCTCAGCTCAGAAATTGTTACACCCCCTTCCATAATGAGGCAACGATTACAATTATTAGAATGGAAACCAAAGGTGGGGGGAGGACTACCTTATTTTGAGGGGGGATATAGACATCGACACATGAACAGTCGCACAGTTTTTGTGAGACACGGTCAACGAGGTAAAGGTATCCTTGGAAATATTATTCGGATTGCAACCAAAGTAGTGCCCAAAGTTATTAAGCCCGTCGCGCGAGCAGCAATTCGCAAAAGTGCTCCTTTTGTAAAAAAGACAGGGAGAAAAATTGTCAAACGAGTAATTCGTCGGGGAATTCCACAACTTAAAAAGATTGGAAAGAAATTAGCAGAACAGGCTCTCGCCAGCTCAAAACCTTCCACTAAACGAGTAGCTCATAAAATTATTGAAGAAGTTTTAAATGCTGCTGATGGGAGGTCAATAAACGAAACTCGCAAAAAACGCAAATAAAAAAAGAATCACTGTCCAGATATTTTTGGTTAAACTAAATAATAACAATGGAAGAAACCACGGAAGCACTAAATTTATTTAATCGCAGTGATGTTCAGACTGTAATTGAAGAAAGTTTTGAGCAGGAAATATACCCTGTGACTACATTGGGAGAGGGCACATCAGTTATAGATTTCATGATTGAAAAGTCAGAAGATTACTATACGATAGGAAATGAAACAACACTACAATTAGTATATCGTGTTGTAACAACAACACGACCTGACAATGGCGCAGTTTATCAAACACCACTAAGCCTCTCTACTCTATTTTCAAACATTAGTGTTTTGATTAATGAGCGGGAGGTAGAGTCTAATACTGCAAACTATCCCTATAAAGCTTTCCTAAAAGCGATCTTACTTAATGATCAGAGTACAAAAGAAACGATTTTAGCTGCCGAAGGGTTTGCAGAACAAGAAGCATTTGGTGTTCCTGTAGACTTTGCTGCAGCTGCTCATTTGGAAAGTAGACCATATTATGTTCAGGGGTCTCTATTTGTTGACCTTTTTGAACAGGCTAAATTTATCCCACCCAAAACTAGTATAAGAATTAGATTAACAAGAGCTACAAATGCGTTTAACTTAGTATGTATTGCAGCTGTACAAGAGCCTCGAATCAATATATCGAATGCTTTGTTGAAAATTAAACGAGTAAAATTGGATCCATATATACGTCAACAACATATAGAACAATTAAAAATAGGAGATTATATTTATCCAATGATACAGAATGAGGTGACAACCTTTACTATAGCAAATGGTCAACAATCTCATGTGAGGGAAAATTTGTTTACAAGCAAGAATGTACCTCGCTTTGTTAATATTGTCATGGTTCGAAATGACTCTTACAATGGAAACTTAAGATCTAATTCACTATTGTTTGATCACTTTAATGTGAATTACTTACAACTTACGTTGGATGGTAAGGTAATTGGAGGTGTGACATATAAACCAAATTTTGCTAATGGACAATATATTAATGAGTATTGCGCCAGCCAAAAAAACCTTCTATCTATAACCAGAGGTACAAACAACGGCATTACTCCCACTAGATTTCGTGATTTATATCCAATATTTTCTTGGAATTTATCTCCCACGGGATTTCTTGATGAAGACGAACGAAACCCACATCAAATAGGCAATGCTAGATTAGAGATTGCTTTCTCAGCTCCTTTACAAAATACAATTAACGTTATTATGTGGGTGGGATATGATAGAACTGTCAATATCAGCAATGTTGGATCCGTAACTATTTTCTAGAAAGAAAAACATGTTGAACTCATATGATTTGAATAATTTCCCTATAGGAAAACATTATCGTGGTTCTTTCGCCATTGATCAATTACCAGCAAAGGATGGCTCTAAAATGAGCTTCATTTCAAATACTCAAGCCGCTCATTTACCTGGTATGCATTGGGTTGCTGTTTTTATGAATGAAAATATAGGTGAATACTTTGATTCATTTGGAGTGTTCCCCCCGGCTCGTATAGAAGACTGGTTGTTGCGTAATACAATAAAATGGACAAGGACACGAAAAGTGGTTCAACACCCTCTAAGGACGAGTTGTGGGGGATACTGTTTATATTACTTATCTGAACGATCAAAAACTGACACGCCTCTACGCAAGTTTGGAACAGACTTGAAACAAAATGAAAAGATACTTGCATGTTGGTTACGGAACAAAGCCATAATGAATTGATATTATTAGTTGTGTTACAATGTGTTATATCTTATGTGTTACAATGTGTTATATCTTAAATGTTACTCTGCTATATGTATATGTATATGTGTTATGTTATAAATATATATTTCAATGTTGCTATATTAAAAATAAGAAAATAGTCGACTATATTTCATTTTTCTTTTTCAACTTTGGATAAATAATATAGGGGTTAAACAAAGAACATCAAAACAGTTAAACAGTTACATTTAACATTTAGACAGTAAACAGTAACAGTAAACATTTACATGACCAGTTACAATAGACAAGTAACATAAAGTTTAGTTTATATCCACAGCATCTAGCTTTATCTTTTTCTGTTCTAATGGAGGATAGTGAGCTAATTTTCGTTTTACAATTTCCATCGAATATCTTTTAGAGATGTTGGGGGAATCATTAGGGTGAAATAGATTGAGGTGGATCTGCTTGGGGAGGAAAACTGCGTCTTTTAGTGTGCGTTTGAGAAAGTTGATGCAACACTCAACAGCATAGTTTGAAGGTAGGGTTAATTTGTTTGTTGTCTTCAGGCTGACAATAATTGTTTCTGATGGTGTATGTTGAATGTGTATAAGGGGGGTGAGATAGTAATGGGAGGAAGTGGATTGTTGAATGGGATGAAAGTTGGAGAAATCACTCGCTTTTATATTTAAACCATCGGTAAACTGAAACGTGGTTGATTTCAAATCTTTTTTGATGACGGGCCATATGCCAACATAAGCTTCGCCTTTGAATGAATAAATGAAAGCCGCTACTGATTCGTATAAATTAAGACACTGGTGATTAGGTAGTTGTAGTTGCTTTGGTTCATAATCACTATTGTTGGCCAATGACTTTAGTTCAGAGAGTGCTTCTCGGGCGCGATCTGTATTGTCAATAGAGAACATGTAGTCATAGCGTCTGTCAGAAATTTCAAGGGTTTCGCAGTTGTAAGCGGTATAAATTTTTATTCGATCTGAAATTAATTCTTCGTGGTTGACTTCATCGTAGCATTCGTATCCTTCGACCGCAGAATCGAACCATGAAATTTTAAGAAGTTCATTTCTCGTGAGTAAAAGTGCATCTCTTGTGGAAACAATAACTTTGTTTGAATCAACCTCAACGCCGCTCGCGATTGCAATGTTTCTTTTATTATTAATATTTGTGATATAACCAAAAGTAGAACTATCGAAAGAAACATAGTTCTCTGGCTCTAAGACAATGTGCGAGATTGGATTGATGTAAGGACGACAAATGTTTATATAATGTTGTAGTAAAGCAGCCGCAGTGTCTGAAATGGTTAACCAACCCCCATCTACTGTATCTTCTAGTTGTATTAAATCAATAGGTTTTAGTGGGGATGTTTTCGAATAACGAACAACTTTAAAATTAAAACCAAAATAATGTGCTTTGCTGTTGTTGTAGAAACAGGTTATTTCATTCAATGGTTCAATAAAAGTTAGTACATCATATCCAAACAGTTTGAAGAAACGAGATTCATCTTTGAGGGGATGAATCGAGGCGTTCCAAATAATTAAAAGAATTGAGTTTGAAATATTATGAAAATCAAACAGACACTCATCAACAAAAAAGGAAGCTTTGAGTGTTGACATACCAAGGAGCTTGTTTGCAGATTCTTGTGTTACATTGCTGTGGATATATTCAACAACCGGTTGAGGTATTACAAATGTTTCTAACGAGGTTGTCAGATTGAACGTTATATTCGATTCTGATTTGTACAGTTTGAAACCATGGTTTGCGGAATGAAATTTGTCATTATTTAGAGTTTGATATTGACCATCCTTCAACTCAAAGCAGGATCGTAGAATGAAATGTGCATAATTTGCTGGAATGAGATGGGGTTGGTTAGATGAAGTGGTAACCGTCATTGGAAAGCGTTTGTTCGAAGGATCAAAATATAAACCGAAAGAGTTGTCTGAGAGAGATATTTGATTTTCGTTGGAAACAATTTTTACTTGAGGGAAGTTGAACTTTTGAAGGAGTTGAGCTTGAGCCATCTTGAAGAAAATATAATATTATGTATAACAATAAATGTATTATAACTTTAAATAAAAAGTAAAATTGTCAATAATATTTTTGTAAGTAAAGTTCGAAGCGAAGGGTGGGGGTTTATAAGGGAAAGGATAACCAATGAAAATAAAAGTGAAGCTTGTGGGAACCAATAGAAATAAAAAGAGAGAGAGAGAGACGCGCTATTGGATTGAGGGAATAATAAACACATTTCATTGGGTTAATTAAATGTAAAACATTAGTTAGGTTGGGAAATGGGATGAATTGAGAAGCGGGGGGTGCGTTGGAGAAAATTGCGTGTAATGAATGAATGGGTATGTTAATTAATGTTACGCTAGAGCATCTCCGAAATTACTTCAAACAAAAAAAACTGCAGTATCCACTGTAGTAAAGAGATGGTTGGGAATTAATTTGACATGTGGTGTTTTGGGTAGGGCTTTGTTGTTGAGCTAATATGCGCGTGGACTGCTTCGCAATACAATGCGAAAGAATGCAATCTATTGCAAGAGCAGATGTTTATTCTAATTTCTTGGAAGCTATAGGTTTGAATAATTTAAGCTCTATCGCAGGCCCCATTCACGCAGGCCCCATTCACGCATTGATGTTTGGGTTAGTCATGCTACGGTTAATAAGAGCCCGAGCAGCCACAGATTATTGAGGGATGACTCGGGGCCAAACTGGGGCCACTTTATTTTCGTGAAAGGGTATATTTATGTTTTGGGTCCCGTTCGTGTCTTTTTATTTAATTCTACCTTTACCTATTGTATGGCAAAAATAATACAAATGTATTGTATATTGTATTGTATATTTCGTTTGCTGTAGTACAATTTATTCATCGCGCGTCCCCTATCTGATTGATTTGTATCAAATTAAATTGCCTTTGGCAACATTATTTGATACAAATCGTTTGATTTAACAATTAATTAATTGTTTAATCGACCAATTAATTAATTGATTAATTAATTAATGACCTACTTAACACCCAAGGTGTGAAGTTGGACTAAACTGTCGCAGAGGGTGGCATACTATTACTACTTGCAACGCTTACAAAATATTCACCAGCCTAGTAGGGAAACGGCTGAGGAACTTGTTATCAAGCAAAATTCCTAAAGAACAGTTTGGTTATATGCCCGGGAAATCTACATCTGCGCCTCTAGCTCAACTTATTAACCGAATACATTACAATCTAGGTGAACCGAAGAAACCATTATATTGTGCGTATATAGACTTTCGCAAAACCTTCGATTCGGTCCCACGATCGAAACTGTTGGACAAGCTCGCAAAATCGTTCAAAATCAAAGGGAAACTATTGAGAATAACATCGGCAATCATTGATACGAACTACATACAAATATTTGACGGCCTCCGGAAATCGAGGATAATCAAACAAACTCGCGGTATGCTACAAGGCGATAGTCTGAGCCCATTCCTATTTATATTGTTCATCTTTGACATTGTGGATTATATCAAAAGATTCGCTCAGTTTGTAGGAGAAATTATTATATTATTATTTGCGGATGATCTGGTGTTCTACGGCGATTCGCGAGAAGTAGTACAAGCAGGATTAGATGCCACAGCAGCATGGGCTGCGGATAATGGAATGGAGGTTAATTTAAAGAAAACCGCCGTAATGAAATTCCGGCGTGGTGGCCGACTCAGCACGGCGGATAAGTTCACCTACAATGGTAAACAAGTAACCATCTCTAACTCATACAAATATTTAGTGGTCACCTCTTCCAGACAACCCTATCGTTTACAAAGCATATCACCGAAGTAACATGTAAGGCACTAAAGGCGGCTCACTCCATCAAGAACTCTCAACTGCTCTCACTGGAAACTTCATTAGCATTATTTCGACTTAAAGTTCACCCGGTTGTTACATATGGACTGCGCGAAATCTGGCCCTTTCTCTCGGCAACTAACCTCCACTCACTGGACAAAATCAAATCCACATATCTAAAGAAAACTATCGGGGTGCACAAAAATTCACAAAACAGACTGGTATTAGCATTATGCGTGGAAGACCACTTCGAAGTCGAAATCGCCAAAAGATTGAATCTTACGCACACGACGGAATATCAAAAGTACATGTTGTGTATCCATAATAAACAGCAAGAAATTAACTCGGATTTCTGGACGGCATTGGCTTTCTCGGATAGGAGGTAGACAAGATCAAACCAACGGAACCACCATGTCATCACTAGACTCTCAATCCATGGGTATCACCACCTAGTTTGTAGTTCTAGAACATTCCACTACCCGAGTAGCGAATGCGTTTGTGAGCTGTGCGGACAGCCGGCACCATTATATCATATACTTATGTGCCACCGCAACTCGAAATCCCTCAACCAGCTGGCGAACCACCACCTTCACACTTGCACATGAGGCATCGCACATAACTTTTAATTTATATTTATTATATTTATTGGTATATTTTTATTATTAAATATGATCTTAATAATTTTTTAACACTTGTGGCTTACAACAGCAATTACCATATTTTGGTGTAATAAATATTAAAAAAAAATCATATTAACTGTGCTATCACTATTATATTAGACCGCCAAGGAACAACATTAACTCTGAACGCTTTTCTCCAACGGCCTCGGCCAAGCAATCAGTGACACCATCCCAGCCTGCGGTGACGCGTACGAACAACCTACCCGGTCGGGATCTCTGATCCCGTCACAGCTATGTTTAAGGGTCTGTAAAAAAAAATCCCCACGATGACATTTTTGAGGGAATTTTTCTGAATGACTACTCAACCAACTGCTTCAAAACAACCAACAATGGTTTAGATCGGAATTTGTGGGCAAAAAAATATACCTCGCTCAGCCTGGGTACTAACACATTTTGTAATATCAAAATTATTACTTATTACATGGGGAAAAAATACAACTTTTTTTCACTATTTTCGATTCACTTTATTTACCGAGCGTCATCGAGGTTAATAAAGGGTCGAGAGAATATTGAAAAATTAAATATTCTACATTTTTTTCCCCATGTAATACGTAATTTTATTCTTAAATTGGTACTTTTTTGTTGCTCAATTGTTTAATAAAACGTACAGCGATATAGTGGTACAAAATATTTTTTGTTGCTCAATTCTTTAATAAAACGTACAGCGATATAGTGGTACAAAATAAATTGAACTGTAAGTATTTTGCTATATTGCTTCCATAGTTACTGCGATTCAAATTATTGTACTCTTCAACTCCTGATGCTGCCTTACTCAATGTTAAATAATTTAGTGTTCTCCAATACTTATTACGTAACTAGAGAGCCGCTTAACTACATAAACCAATATTGGATATTGTGTTCCGTTTTGGAGGACACCGCGCAGACACTAAAGTTGCAATAACTTTTGAGTGCGTGCATGGATTTTACTCAAATTACGTGCAAACCTTTTCTACGTCGTTGTTCTTTCAACACATTTAATAATATTTAAGAAATTCAAACAAAAATATTTTTTTTACTTTTTTCGCCGTAAAATCAATGCAATCCTATGGAGAAATCCCTAGAGAAAAAGTGCAACTTTTTCTCCCGATTTTGGGGTAAATTTGAGCGAAAAACTGACAATTTAAGAATAAAATTAATTTAATGTACCGGTATAATACTGTATGTATTGTATAACCTTAAACTATCATTTATTAAATTATAGTTGATAATGTATATTGCATATAATAAATACTGTAATAGAAGAAAAACTAATAATATAAAATAAAAATAAATATATATGGATATTATACTGTATACAGGTATATATATATAATATATATATAATATCCTGAATATCCATTATTCTTTATTGTAGGGCGAGCCGCGAAGTGAGCGAAGCCTTAGCATATGGGTGCCATTGGCGAGTTGTTTGTCGTCGTCTGTCGTCGTAAATTTTTGATCGCTAATAACTCGGTTATTCCTTGATGAAATTAAATGAAACTTGGTATGTATGTAGTCCGTCAAAAGTTTAGAAAGAATCTGAAGTTTCGTCAAAAACGAACGAACGCAACGAGGCACAAGAGGAGGACGAGTATTGTATTGAAGACTTCTGACTAACGGCAGACAACTCGTTAATGGTACCCATATGCTAAAGGCTTTGCTCACTTCGTGCTGCGCGAAGACCCCAGGAACGTGTAAATTAGAGATACCTACATACTGACATATTTCAACAAAACACAGTTGTATACCTCATGAAATCAACTTGTACCAAAAATATTTTATATCTGTATGATATTTCATATGAATTATGAATGTAGGCTATCATAATTCCGTCGTTGCACCTGTATTGCTGTATTCATATACTTCATATACTATAATATCATTACTGTATTTGAAAAAACAATAGTCTGATAGTGTAAGGACTTTCAGCCACAAAAAGGTGTTATAGTGTATTGCAGACGTTCAATAAACAATTTATTAAAACGTCTGCAATACACTATAACACCTTTTTGTGGCTGAAAGTCCTTACACCATTGTTTTTTCTATTATTCTCGCCACATTCAATTAATCATGTCTTTTAATTACTGTATTTTTTTTTATAGGGCCTAGTCAATTAAAAATAATTAAATGTTAATTCATGCAGACACACTGCAGCTCTTGGTTGTCTGGTTCTGCGGTATTACACCATACAGCCGTACCGGTTCCGGTCCGGTATACACAGGAAGACTGCTGTACTACTACGGTATTGGCTGATTGGTAGTTCAATTTCATAGCAACTAAACTTGGCTATTTTAGCCTAAAACATCAACAGCTGGACAGCGGACAACCACTACTAACTCCAAACTCAGTAACTGAAACGGCCCCCAGCCAGCGAGCAGCCCAGACGCTACCGTTACCAGCTTGCTGCAGTGCCAGTACTTGGTACTTCTGTACTTACCGGGTACCGGTCTGCCGGTACGAGTACAGCTACTAACAACCTGCCAACTACAGAACTAAACTGAACGAACAGCTGATAGCTGGATAGGCCTAATTTGCATCAGTTGTCAGTAATGGCGGATCCCACAGAGTGCAGCATCAAGGTTGTATGCCGGGTTCGACCCCTGAACCACTCGGAAATCGAACGGGGTTCCCAATTCTCCCCCAAGTTCCCCAAAGAGTCCATGGTATCAATCAGCGGCAAACTCTTCGTCTACGATCACGTCTTTAAATCGGACGCAACCCAGGAACTCGTTTACAACACCGCGGCGAAACAGATAGTTACCGACGTACTGAACGGTTACAACGGTACGATATTCGCTTACGGGCAGACGTCCTCCGGGAAGACCCACACGATGGAAGGGCCTTCGTTAGAAGACCCCGACAAGATGGGGGTTATCCCTAGGATAGTCGCAGACGTCTTCAACCACATCTACTCGATGGACGAGAACTTAGAATTCCATATAAAAGTCAGTTACTTAGAGATTTATTTAGATAAAGTTCGGGACTTGTTAGATTTGTCGAAGACTAATCTCTCTGTTCACGAGGATAAGGAGCGCACTACCTACGTTAAGGGAGCCACTGAGCGGTTTGTATCGAGTCCCGATGAGGTTATGGAAGTTATTGATGAGGGGAAAGCCAACAGGCACATCTCCGAAACTAATATGAATGAACATTCTTCTCGCAGTCATTGTATATTTCTTATTAATGTTAAACAGGAGAATGTTATAACGCAGAAGAAACTTTCGGGTTAGTTTCACTTTCACGTTCGTTACCTGTACCTAGTCGCTTAAATTACCGACTATACAAACAAGACTCGCTGTACCGGTATCGGTGTGTATACCGGTAAGGTAGTTACCGGTAAACGTACCGCACAGCATGTATCCAGACAATACTGTAAGATGTACCCATGGAACTTCCATGGGCATGGATACATCTTACAGTATTGTAGGCTTCCATTGGAAGCCTTCACATAAAGTCTTCACACTAACACATTAATCATAAAGTCGTCACACTAACACACTAATCAAAAAGTCGTCGCACTAACACACTAATCATAAATTCGTCACACTAACACACTAATCATAAAGTCGTCGCACTAACACACTAATCATAAAGTCGTCACACTAACACATTAATCATAAAGTCGTCACACTAACACATTAATCATAAAGTCGTCACACTAACACACTAGTCATAAAGTCGTCGCACTAACACACTAATCATAAAGTCGTCACACTAACACATTAATCATAAAGTCGTCACACTAACACAATAATCATAAAGTCGTCACACTAACAGACTAATCATAAATTCGTCACTCTAACACACTATTCATAGAGTCATCATACGATGATACTAACACACTAATCATAGATAGAGTCGTCACACTAACGCACTAATCATAAAGTCGTCACACTAACACACTAATCATAAAGTCGTCACACTAACACATTAATCATAAAGTCGTCACACTAACACAATAATCATAAAGTCGTCACACTAACACACTAATCATAAAGTCGTCGCACTAACACACTAATCATAAAGTCGTCACACTAACACACTAATCATAAAGCCGTCACACTAACACAATAATCATAAAGTCGTCACAGTAACACACTAATCATAAAGTCGTCACACTAACACACTAATCATACAGTCGTCACACTAACACACTAATCATAATGTCGACACACTAACACACTAATCATAAAGCCGTCACACTAACACAATAATCATAAAGTCGACACAGTAACACACTAATCATAAAGTCGTCACACTAACACACTAATCATAAAGTCGTCACACTAACACATTAATCATAAAGTCTTCACACTAACACATTAATCATAAAGTCGTCACAGTAACACACTAATCATAAAGTCGTCACACTAACACACTAATCATAATGTCGACACACTAACACACTAATCATAAAGTCGTCACAGTAACACACTAATCATAAAGTCGTCACACTAACACACTAATCATAAAGCCGTCACACTAACACAATAATCATAAAGTCGTCACAGTAACACACTAATCATAAAGTCGTCACACTAACACACTAATCATACAGTCGTCACACTAACACACTAATCATAATGTCGACACACTAACACACTAATCATAAAGTCGTCACAGTAACACACTAATCATAAAGTCGTTACACTAACACACTAATCATACAGTAATCACACTAACACAATAATCATAAAGTCGTCACAGTAACACACTAATCATAAAGTCGTCACACTAACAGACTAATCATAAAGTCGTCACAGTAACACACTAATCATAAAGTCGTTACACTAACACACTAATCATACAGTAATCACACTAACACAATAATCATAAAGTCGTCACACTAACACACTAATCATAATGTCGACACACTAACACACTAATCATAAAGCCGTCACACTAACACAATAATCATAAAGTCGACACAGTAACACACTAATCATAAAGTCGTCACACTAACACACTAATCATAAAGTCGTCACACTAACACATTAATCATAAAGTCTTCACACTAACACATTAATCATAAAGTCGTCACAGTAACACACTAATCATAAAGTCGTCACACTAACACACTAATCATAATGTCGACACACTAACACACTAATCATAAAGTCGTCACAGTAACACACTAATCATAAAGTCGTCACACTAACACACTAATCATAAAGCCGTCACACTAACACAATAATCATAAAGTCGTCACAGTAACACACTAATCATAAAGTCGTCACACTAACACACTAATCATACAGTCGTCACACTAACACACTAATCATAATGTCGACACACTAACACACTAATCATAAAGTCGTCACAGTAACACACTAATCATAAAGTCGTTACACTAACACACTAATCATACAGTAATCACACTAACACAATAATCATAAAGTCGTCACAGTAACACACTAATCATAAAGTCGTCACACTAACAGACTAATCATAAAGTCGTCACAGTAACACACTAATCATAAAGTCGTTACACTAACACACTAATCATACAGTAATCACACTAACACAATAATCATAAAGTCGTCACACTAACACACTAATCATAAAGTCGTCGCACTAACACACTAATCATACAGTCGTCACACTAACACACTAATCATAATGTCGACACACTAACACACCAATCATAAAGTCGTCACAGTAACACACTAATCATAAAGTCGTCACACTAACACACTAATCATAAAGTCGTCACACTAACACATTAATCATAAAGTCGTCATACTAACACACTAATCATAAAGTCGTCACACTAACACATTAATCATAAAGTCGTCACACTAACACACTAGTCATAAAGTCGTCGCACTAACACACTAATCATAAAGTCGTCACACTAACACATTAATCATAAAGTCGTCACACTAACACAATAATCATAAAGTCGTCACACTAACAGACTAATCATAAATTCGTCACTCTAACACACTATTCATAGAGTCATCATACGATGATACTAACACACTAATCATAGATAGAGTCGTCACACTAACGCACTAATCATAAAGTCGTCACACTAACACACTAATCATAAAGTCGTCACACTAACACATTAATCATAAAGTCGTCACACTAACACAATAATCATAAAGTCGTCACACTAACACACTAATCATAAAGTCGTCGCACTAACACACTAATCATAAAGTCGTCACACTAACACACTAATCATAAAGCCGTCACACTAACACAATAATCATAAAGTCGTCACAGTAACACACTAATCATAAAGTCGTCACACTAACACACTAATCATAAAGCCGTCACGCTAACACACTAATCATAAAGTCGTCACACTAACACACTAATCATAAAGCCGTCACGCTAACACAATAATCATAAAGTCGTCACACTAACACACTAATCATAAAGTCGTCACACTAACACATTAATCATAATGTCGACACACTAACACACTAATCATAAAGTCGTCACACTAACACACTAATCATAAAGCCGTCACGCTAACACAATAATCATAAAGTCGTCACACTAACACACTAATCATAAAGTCGTCACACTAACACACTAATCATAATGTCGACACACTAACACACTAATCATAAAGTCGTCACACTAACACACTAATCATACAGTCGTCACACTAACACACTAATCATAATGTCGACACACTAACACACTAATCATAAAATCGTCACACTAACCCGCTAATCATAAAGTCGTCACACTAACACAATAATCATAAAGTCGTCACACTAACACACTAATCATAAAGTCGTCACACTAACACACTAATCATAAAGCCGTCACGCTAACACAATGATCATAAAGTCGTCACACTAACACACTAATCATAAAGTCGTCACACTATCACACTAATCATAATGTCGACACACTAACACACTAATCATAGAGTCGTCACACTAACACACTAATCTTAAAGTCGTTACACTAACACACTAATCATATAGTCGTCACACTAATCTAAAGTTGTAACACTAAAACACTACTATAAAGTCTTCACACTATCACACTAATCACAAAATCGTCACACTAACCCACTAATCATAAAGTCGCCACACTAACACATTAATCATAAAGTCATCACACTAGCACACTAATCATACATAAAGCCGTCACACTAACACACTAGTCATAAAGCCGTCACACTAACACAATAATCATAAAGTCGTCACACTAACACACTAATCATAAGGTCGTCACAATTGTAAGCAAAGCATTAAGTCGTCACAGTAAGTATTCACATTAAAATGATCACATCCTTTGCATTCATGAAAGGGAACTACACTTTTTTTTTTATAAGAACATAGTTTATAAGAACACGAGGCTCGAATTCGCTAAAAAATTAAGAACATCAGTTAAGTAACAGTTAAGTAAATTTCGTATTCTGAGTTAAGTTATTCTGAGTTAAGTAAAATTGATAAGCTCCAGATGCAGAGAAATCAAATATTGTACTGGCAGTTCACAGTCTGACATTTAGTGTTATAGTATACCCCTACTGTAAATGTTTCAGTTTCAGTACGCATGTAGGCCTACTGCAGTACTGAACCTACAGTGCCGTACTGTAGTTCACTAACAACAGTTGAACAGTATGTACTGCAGTAGGCCTACTGTAATCTAATCAGACAATGTTTGATACATATGGTACAGTACAGTACAGTTTAAGAAAACATTTGAGGCTGAAAGTTCGAGATATTTTAAGAACATGAGGCACGACAAAATTCTACTGGTTCTTATAAAGAAAAATCATGCATCCTATCTAAACACAATAATATTTTCGACAAAGACGTGGTGCAATCTTATAAGGCTTTTAGAGCCGATCGCCAGAACCACTTTATTAACGAAGGTTTCATCCGAGGCCCAGCCTTTAAATCTACCACCTGGAGATCAGCCGGCCAAAGGAACCGCCACGTGCTCTGTCGGACGACAGCGCACGGGTTCCACCATAAACTCTGCCTGGACCAACGCCCTTTCCACTCTTTATCCGATTCATGTGCTGTGCCTGTAAATTCTGTCACTCGCCCATTACAGATAAATTCTATATCTTGGTCTGCCTCATCTCTCGCAACCCTAGCAAACGTTTAATCTATTTATTTTATAATTTAGCATGACGTTCCTATTTTAGTCTCGATATTTTCTTACTCTCGATATTTTTACTCTCGATATTTTACTCTCGATATTTTTACTCTCGATATTTTTACTCACGATATTTTTTACTCTCGATAGTTTTTTTTACTATCGATATTTTTACTCTCAATATTTTTACTCTCGATGTTTTTACTCTTGATATTTTTGCTCTCGATATTTTTACTCACGATATTTTTACTCTCGATATTTTTACTCTCGATGTTTTTACTCTCGATGTTTTTACTCTCGATAGTTTTTTTTACTATCGATATTTTTACTCACGATATTTTTACTCTCGATATTTTTACTATCGATATTTTTACTCACGATATTTTTACTCTCGATATTTTTACTCTCGATATTTTTATTCTCGATATTGTAACTCTCGATATTTTTACTCTCGATGTTTTTACTCTCGATGTTTTTACTCTCGATATTTTTACTCTCGATATTTTTACTCACGATATTTTTTACTCTCGATAGTTTTTTTTACTATCGATATTTTTACTCACGATATTTTTACTCTCGATATTTTTACTCTCGATATTTTTATTCTCGATATTGTAACTCTCGATATTTTTACTCTCGATGTTTTTACTCTCGATGTTTTTACTCTCGATATTTTTGCTCTCGGTGTTTTTGTTCTCGATATTTTTGCTCTCGATTTGATTTTTTTTTTTTTGAACTCGCGATATTATCGATATTTTCATATATTTTCGATATTTTCAACACTCGATATATTTACTCGCGTTATTTTTACACTCGATATTTTTCATGTCTCGGTATTTTTCAATATAACCTTATTTTACAATAATATAATATTAATCCCTTTAGATAATTAATTTCCAATTTTATTATCGATTCATGGGTGTAGTTCCTATATTCTATTTTAACATATTTATATTTATTGGTCTGAAATAATGATTCAATTTCCCAGTTGCCTCGCTTGGGGGCGTAATGATTAAAAAAAAAAATAATGAAAAAAGTGTACAGTATCAGTATCAGTGCCCAATATAACACACAGTACAGTAATAGTTATTGTTAATAAATAAACTTTAATTATTTATATATTAATGATCTGATATGAATTCCATAAGTATTTATTCTGTACTATTGGCCGTACATTAATATATTGTTGGCACTCATTATATAATTGTCTAGACCTTATTGTATTGTTCTACTGCAGTATGGCTGTCTTAGAGTACCAGTTCTTATATAATAATCCCCGATTACGTTAGATACAGGTAACTAATCGTCATGGGTTTAGTTCATTAAATTATTACCAACCTGGTAGTGCCGGTAACCCGTAGCATTATTGGTATATACATGATGGAGTTCCAATAACCTGAATGAGTTAGTTACACTGAATGAGTCATGTTGCACGTTGCGTTAATGCGACGTCTTCTTGAAATACGATTGCTGCAAAACTATACAATAGAATTCTATTAAATCGCATCAGGGATCCCATTGAGAGACTGCTACGTGGAAATCAGAATGGGTTCCGTAAAGGTCGTGGGACCATGGAGCCCATTTTGGCACTTAGAAGGATAATTGAAGAGTTATCAAAAAAGAAAGACAGGCATCTGGCTGTTATCTTTGTTGACTTCTTCAAGGCCTTTGATTCAGTCTCTCGCTCACGTATGTTCAGCATACTTTCATTATATGGGATTCCTGATGAAATTATTGCAGCAATCAGATCAGTATACGATGGTTCGACAACATTTGTGTCTACTGTTGACGGTGACACAGAACCATTTGAAGTGTTATGGGGCGTCCTCCAAGGAGACACACTTGCACCATTCTTGTTCATTATTGTGGTTGACTATGTTCTCGCATGTCCTTAGATCATCATAATGATGATGGGGTGATGATAACTCCACCTACTGGCTCCAGAAGTCGAGGAAATCCTGCCAAGTACCTAACTGATCTAGACTTTGCTGATGACCTAGGAGTACTCTCAGAATCATTAGAGGGAGCCCAGCGGCTCCTCAGCTCATTAGAACATGCTGCTTCTAGTGTTGGTCTTTTTATTAACTCCAGAAAGACCAAAATTCTGACAGTTAACTTTGAAAGTCCTCAGCAAGTCTCTGATCGGATGAGCATAAGCTCAAAGGATGGTATGCTTGAGCATGTGGACGACTTCTGTTACCTGGGATCATGGATCCGGAAGTCAGGTGAGGACCTTCGAATACGTAAGGGAAAGGCATGGGCAGCCTTGAATAGGCTTTCCAGGATTTGGAAGTCACCTAGAATTAATCGGAAACTTAAGGTCCGATTATTTAGAGCAGCAGTAGTTCCAGTACTCCTCTACGGGAGTCCATGCTGGGCTCTAACTGCTGAGGACACCAAATCTCTGGATGGCACATTCACAAGAATGCTACGCCGGGTACATTGTGTCAAGTACAATGCACACATCTCCAACCAGACACTATATAACATTGGAGGTGTCTCATTGGTTCCCCCAAGCTTGACACTAGAACAAAATCGCCTCGCTTTGCAGGACATTGCTTTCGCCGTGAGGACCAGCCAGTGCATAATCTTGTACTTTGGCAGCCTCATGGAGTGAATAAGCATGGTGGACAGCCCATGACTTTCTTGAGACGCATCTTAAAGGACACTGGCCTTAAAGATGCGGATGATCTAGCAAATGTCATGGGTGATAGGGAGTTGTGGCGGCGCAATTTTGTTGACAAGCCGGCACAGCATTCTTAAAAATGCAGCTGCAATGCAGCATGCCGATCCTAGTAGTAGTAGTACGACTACAGTTTGTTCATGTTATTTATATGAGACATCATGCTATATCTCCCGGAATGACAGATTAGGGCACGTTTTTTGGTCATAAATGGTGTCACCTTTTTCAGCGACATTTCAACAGCGCTCTATATGATGTGACAGTTTGTCACAAAATTTGGTACCCAATTTCCCTGAAACATTACATCACAGAAAGAGTCAATGGCGCTAATGACAGCAAATTCCGTCATCCCTGTGTTTAGTGGGTTTAGTGAATTTTTTGTGTCTTTTGTGCACGTAGTGGTCATGGTCAGTTGTAGTGTATGTAGTGGAAGTAGTGTATATACATAGTGGGGTTAGTGGGTGGACATCATGGTGTTACTGGGGTTAGTGTAATTAGTGAGGTTACTGGACAATGGACATAGTGGGGTTAGTGGAGCGGTTTGCGCTGGAGAGTATTTTTTCATTTGCGGTTAATTTGCGCCACTATCTGCACAGAATATATTGAAACAAATTTTCAGATAAATTATTGTTTAGTTTAGTAATGACTAAATGCCTGGTGTAACAGATAATTTTACTCCCCATGCAAAATCCCCCCCCCCCCCCCCCCCCCACCCCGGTTAAAATTTCATACTGTATTTTCACTCCCGGTGTATCAGCACGTAAGTTACGTACGTTAATAAATAAATACTATAGAACCCTTCGAGCAGCACGTGAGTTACACGTAGTAACTGTAGACACTCTATGGCGCTTGGCGCAGCACGTGAACTGCATGAATGAAATAAATAGAGTATTGGCCGGTCGAGCAGCATGTGAGATACATATAGTAAATGGACACACGGATGGGACTTCGATCACCACATGACTTACATAATAAATATGTAGAGACATTGCAGAACCTGTCGAGCAGCACGTGAGTAACACCAATCAAGCTCACAATCATCGATAAAGCACTGATGAAATAATCATTTTATTTATTCTCGAACCTATGTGGACTTGCGCAGTGTTACATTACATAGATAGCACACTGGAAAGTAACTGTAGGCTCTTAACGTTTTTAAATTAATATTGAAATGTTCCATTAAAAAAATCACCCAGTGTAGTTTCAACCCCGGCTAAAATACCCTAGTGAATTCTACCCGTGGGGTGAAAATACACTCGTGAATTTTAACCGGGAGTGAATTTTTAGGAGAATGCAAATTATTTGCTACACCAGCTCATGCTTGACACATTATTTCGTTTATTATCAGTGTTTTATTATTTGTCACTAAATATAGTGTGTAACTATTCAATGTATATCAAAACAGATTTTAACATGCTGGCGAGATAGCTGTACTACTATATATAATATATATAGTAGTACAGCTATATATTATATATACCTATGCTCCTAACACAGCCCCCGACAACCTGAGTCAATTAATCGTTTAAATATATATCAATGTAGATATCATTAATTGTTATTATTTTATCCAGGTAAACTTTACCTCGTTGATTTAGCTGGCAGCGAGAAAGTTTCTAAGACCGGGGCTGAGGGGGAGAGATTGGATGAAGCGAAAAACATAAATAAATCATTATCTGCGTTGGGGAACGTGATATCGGCCTTGAGTGAGGGGAACAAGAGTCACGTTCCTTACAGAGACTCCAAGATGACTCGAATACTGCAGGAGTCATTAGGGGGCAACGCCAGGACCACCATAATCATATGTATTAGTCCCGCGGCTTATAATGAGTCGGAAAGTAAATCAACTTTGTTGTTCGGGCAACGAGCGAAGTTGATTAAAAATACGGTTGTTGTTAACGAAGAGTTGACAGTGGATGAGTGGAAGAAGCGATATGAGAAGGAGAAGGAGAAATGCGCGAGATTGCGAAGGTTGTTAGCGGGAGCGGAGTCGGAGTTGGCGAGATGGCGAGGAGGGGAGGCAGTGCCTAGCGAGGAGCGTTACGAGCATACGGCACCCCCTGCGACGGGAGCGGAGGGAGTGGTAGCGGAAACACCGCTCCCGGGAGCGACGCCGTTGGTAGGCGAGACGGAGCGCAGTTCCATGCACGAGGAGAGGAATAAGATTTACGAGTTGTTGGACGAGCGAGATGACGAGATTAATACGCAGAGTCAGTTGATCGAGAAACTGAAGACGCAGTCGATGGAGCAGGAGGAGTTGATGTCGTCGTCGAGAAGGGATAACGACGCCCTACAGGCCGAGATGGCGAGAATACAGGCGGAGAATGAGGCCACCAAAGACGAGGTTAATATTATATGTATTTATTTTTTAGTTTATATATATACCGGTACGGGTACAGACACCGAACATAGGAGCCATTAAGGCAGATACAACTAAATATAAACACTTCGTAGATACGGGAAGTAACCGCCAGCAACCGTAATTCAGTGTATTTCTTTTAGTTAGGTTTTCTGGTACTTCTGGTCTTATTATATCTGGAAGTGAAAAGAGGCGCTACTGAAGAGGCCTGATACGCTGAAACGTACGTATAGCGCTGGTTCAACCCTCGGTGACGCGCTTTCTTATTTTTTCCATTTCTGAGTAACTACAGTTGTTTTTACTTTTTCACATAATCTGATAGTAATGATGGATAATACTGGTATCTATTGTTTTGGTTGTAGGGTGTTATTCTGATTGTTAAATTCCAACCATTTTTAAAAATTCCCCCCACCCCCCACCAACAGCCCACTAGCTATGCTATTATACTGTCCTCCTGCCATAATCTACATATTCTAAACAAAGATAATAAATTATTTTTTTACATGCCAAGATATTGCCGTCATTAGAAAAAGTTAATTTAACATTTTATATCCAAGTTCATTATTATACCTTGTTTACTAACTGGTTCAAATATTCCCTGGTTTGTTCATTTTATGGTCCCCACTAGAGTTGAAACAGAGACCTAATTTTCTTAATACCGGTGAACCAGATAATTATTTTGAAAAATACCGGACACCAGAGCCAGAGATCAGAGACTTTAGATTATTTTTGTAGGCCTACTTAAAATTATTGATTACAGCATAAACAGGTACGTAATTATGAACTGAGAACTATTTTCTATAATCGTTTCGTAACAAACAACAACAATAAATTCTAAATAAAGACGCCAAAAAATAAATACAGCACTTTTACAATTGCAGCACGCAAGTTTAAACTTCCAAAACAAAAATAATATTATTCTTCTAATAAAATCAAAGCTTCGTAAATGAATGATGCACAGGACTCGTAAGTAGATTCTAAGAAAAGGTGATTTACACTTGAGAAATCAAGTTGGGGGTAGGATTCCCGGAGATCACCTATAGTAGAGAGCAACTTAGAAGGACATGGGATTCGGTCTGTATAGAACCGCATTTACAAAAACGTCTGTCTCGAGGAATACGCGACCACCTGCCAGTCTCGACAGCAAGATACGTGGACATTAAACGGAAGCGTGACCAGGAAATACGGTGGCGTTCAGAACCATGGACGTAGCTACAGTATACGGTGGGAACCTCAAACGAAGGATTTATAGAATTGTAAAACAGCCGTCGCGTACTGGTAGAGACATTATGCACAGCTTCTATTAAACCCTCACGCTCCTCGGACGCATAGTTACTGTTGTCCCTCGATAGAATTCGGTCGATTACTAACCTCATTACTAACCTCATGTCCCTGGCGTGCTAAATCCATGGCAAATATGAGAGGGGAATGTAGGTTCGGTCTGGCTAAGATTGCACTTTCTTTGACGCGTAAGAATAATCGCTTCTGGCGATGGAAGGCCCAATTCCAAAAGAAGAAGATTGTGGCAAGTCTGAGTTCAGACGTCAATAGCCGACTTCAGCATGTTAAAGTACTGCTTAGTTGCAGGAGCAAAATTCGCACCTATCCACGATTCGCAGCTATATAAAATCGCTGTCATAACGCCAGTATTAAATACTTTCATTTTCAACCAAAGAGGACTTACCGCGTGTTTGCTCAAAAATGAGTGGAATTTTGAAACGTGGTTTACTTTATCAGCTGTTTGTAACTCGACAGCTTTGTTTACGCCTCAGGATTGGACAATTGGGGTCCCTAAATAAATATATGATGGGCAGTTCGAAACCTTTAAAACGCTGTCTTTAGTTGCAAAGACAAAATCGGATTTAAATTTAATCTTCTTCTGGTTAATTTTCATATTATATTCGTCACAGTAATATAAGAGAACTTAAATTTCTGACTCGCGGATTCCCGTGTTGTCGCTAGTATTGCTGAATCATCCATCAAGAGTAAAGAGTGTAGATCGAATACTCGAATACATCGTTTAAGGCGAATTACAAGGGGGTTTATATAAAGCACAAATAGGAAACAACTACCTGGTGCGCCCTGCAGTACTCCGATACAAGATGTTACTATTGTAGACCCTAAGAAAATTCTTGTACACCTATATAAGGACTGCAATGCACGCAGCATTATCCCCCCACATCCAAGAGTTTTTAACAGGGCGAACAGCTTATTTCTAGCGACATGATCGTAAGCTGTGGATAAATCTATGACGATGGTAAATAACTTGAGTCTCTTACTACGGGCATAAATAATCTATCAGTAATCTGAGAGTCACTATGTGTTCCAGACAACTTCGGCCAAGTTGGGCACCTGCCTGTTCTATTTCAGGCCTGATCCACTGGGATAGACGCTGGAATAAGATATAGTCGTATAACTTCGCGATACCATTTATAATAGATATTCCACGATAATTCGAGCATAGAGTACGAGAGCCACGCTTAAAGACAGAGACCAACCTACTACTACCCCATGACAAGGGGAACGAGGAGCCAGAGAAAACACAGTTAAATACCGATACTAGAAAAAGTATCCATTGAACAGGTAAAAACTTAAAAATTCCAGGGCCTATACCATCCGGGCCATGCCAGTGGCCTTATTTGGTTTTAAATTGCGGATGCCAGAAGTAACCTCCTCCAAGGATATTGGGGAGTCTAGGATTGGTATATATATACGGTGAATCATCTGTCGATACAGGTGGAGACTTGGATATATCATTGGCATGACCTAGAAGGGATTCGAAATGTGAAGCGAACTCCGACTCACTAGGGGAAGCAGATTTATTATTAGCACTTACAGCATCTATGCCGCCTTTCCAGTTTATACGACGCCACAAAAGTCCAGCATCATTACTCATTAGATTTAATCAAGTCACCCCAGAGTTTGGAATTGGGGAAAATTGCGGTACATTTAGTATTAGTCATTATTAAAAATAGTCTAAAATTGAATATATAATTTTATTGAGGCGGAGTATTCAAAATTTTTAAAAATGTTATAAACTTAATAGTTAAAAAGTTATTTATAGAGTAAAAAAATATTTTTTTTATGTTGTACAAGATAAATATATATTTTTAATTTGTAAAATCACTGATCTCTGGGTAAAATGTCTGTTTTCAATACCCGGGAACCAGAGACCTATCCGGAGACCAAAAAAATTGACCGGAGAATCCAGAGATCAGTGACAAGTCTCTGTTTCAACTCTAGTCCCCACATATGTTTATTGTTTAGTATTATTAGGATAACATTTCTTTTTTTTATGCAATTTGTTTCGTTTTGTTTATGAAAAAAATAAATATCTTATCTTATAAATAATTAATATTATTAAATAATAAAATAATGTTTATATCTCAGGTGAAGGAAGTTCTACAAGCTCTGGAAGAGTTGGCGGTAAACTACGATCAAAAGAGCAAAGAGTCCGAGGAGAAAGCGAAGACAATAGACGAAGTTAGCGAAGAGTTAGACCAACGGAGGGTTGAGTTGCGGAACCTGGAGTCGGCGTTCCAGGTGGAGAAGGATCTGGGTAACCAACACCGGAAGCGCGTCAACGACATGCTGAACTCGCTGATTAAGGAGTTATCGGAGGTTGTGTCTGTCGTGGGTTCGGTTGGTTCCCCCGTGGAACTGAAGGCCCCGATCTTCGAAATCTCGTCGAATAAACCCGAGGAAGAGTTCGCCAAAGCGCGACTCCATCTGGGGCGGTTGAAGGGGGAGGTGAAAGCGTTGGCGACGCGGTCACAAGCGTTGGAGACGCAGCAGGAGGAGACGCGAGCTAGAGTGGAAGTGAAGGAGAAGGAGTTAGCCGAGTCGTTGATAATACTCGGGCAACGGGACGCCAAGCTGAAGCTGCTGGCTGAGTCGGTGCGGACTCTCGAAACGAAGAAACGAACCCTCGAGGATCTTGTGGATAAGATGAACGAGGATGCGGCCTCGTTGCAGAGTAAGGAGCAGTTTAAAGCGTCGATGTTGGCTGAGAAAGAAGTCGAACACGCTGATATACTGGAGTCGGCCAATCAGATGCGAGCCGCGTTGGAGTCGCAGTTGGAGACGCATCGCGAGCTGCACCACGCGCAGCTGTCCGCGTTGCGGGAGGAGATCGACGAGAGTCGACGCCGCGCGGAGGAGCTCGAGGATTCCAACTCGCAGCTCCAGCTGTTCAACCAGCGGCTAGTCGGGGAGGCGGAGACACTTCGCGGCGAGGTGGAGGCGAAGGCCGAGCGGCTGCGGAGGTTCGTACGGGAGGCGGAGGCCCGGGAGCAAGCCAAGGTGGATCTACGGGGGTTGGAGGAGACGGTGGCCAGGGAGTTGGAGACCTTGAATAAACTCCGGAGGATGTTCGTAGCGGATCTACACAGCCGGTTGAAGCGGCCGGAAGGTTCGGAAGACGTAGCGGTCACTAACGGAGTTCAGAAACAGAAGGTCACCTTCCTAGAGAATAATTTGGATCAGTTGACTAAAGTTCATAAACAGTTGGTTAGGGATAATGCGGATCTTAGATGCGAGTTGCCGAAGCTAGAGAAGAGGTTGAGAGTTACAGCGGAGAGAGTGAAGGGTCTGGAGATATCGCTGAAGGACGCTAAGGAAGGGGCGATGAAGGACAAGAAGAGGTATCAGTTGGAGGTTGAGAAGATTAAGGAAGCTGTTAAACAGCGGAATTTGGCGAGGAGGGGGCACGGTGCGCAGGTTGTGAAACCGATACGGGGGGCAGGAGGGGGCATTAGGGGGGGCGCGACGGCTGGTTCGAGTGGTTGGTTGAGACAGGGGGCCGGTGGTGGAGAAGGGGGGGATGGTAGTGGGGAGGGGGCGCGGGGGGAATCGGTGAGAGTGGAGGGGGCGAAGGGGGATGCGCCGAGAGTGGAGGGGGTGAGGGGGGAGGGGGCTCGGGGGGACCAGAGGGAGACCCCCCAGCATAGACGCTCGGTTCCCGCGATGCACGGTGGCCGGCTGGCCGCCTCGCCCGGGGGCGTCACTCCGGACCAGGTGTCCTCATTTAAGCAACGCAGTCGGGCCTCCACGGCCCTCCCACAGCGCCCCATAGCGCCCTACACGGTAACCAACCAACGCAACCCCGGTGACGATAAACGTTGAAACAACCCTCCACGATGTTTTTATTTAACGAATCGATTTGTTATTCGTTAACTGGGAATCTGGAAATTTATTTAATAATATTTTATTGAACTAACGAACTTATAAATTCGGGTTAGTGTTTTGGTTTCCCCTTATGTGTACCGGTAGGCCCTTATTGCAATAGTGAGTGACAGCGTTATGGGAGAATTTCACACCACGTCTGCCATTGAAAAACATTTGGAATGTCAACTTAATGATTTACATTAACTTTTGTGCGAGAACCTTTCCTATACCATATTATTGTACTACTACTATTACTACTAGGTCGAGCGACCTCGTACATTGTAGGGTAAGTAATATAAACCTGTTATTTATTTTCTTTACATTATCTATAAACTTTATTGCTGCGTAACCCATTAACCCGCTAGCTCTTGAATCCATAGTTTTATAAAAATAGTTAATAACTCACTTTACTCGTAATAGTAAATAATTTATCTTGTTTTGTGAACATGTTCAGAAAATTTAAATTTTTTTTGCTTTGCGATGTAATTTAAAAAGTCAAATTAGAAAGTAAAATGCCAAACACTAACAAACCATGTTTTTTTTTCTATTTTTAGTTTTGCAGTTGGTCTATAGGACTATAATAGATATAGTTTTGCAATATCGTTATCAATCATTGGCAGGTTGTTGGATCTAATTGGATTATAGTGAAGTCGTTGATTGGCTATCTATTGCGTATAAATTTTGCCGCTTTAATGAAACCAACCTGTGATTGGCTCGATGATTTTGTGTCGTTAGACTATATGAAAGGATACTTTCGGACTTATTTACTGTAAAACAGACAGACACAGGTTTGCGGTTTGTTGTGTATTTATTTATTTATTTGCGTATAATTTTCGAACTTTGATAAAACTGGTATTCAGGCGTTTCTATGGTGCCGTGTGCTATTGATTCATTAATTATTATATAATTTATTTGTTGTAGTTCTCTAAGTGTACCATCAGGCAGGTATTCAGAATTATTAATCTGTCTAAAAGTAATCCACAAACTTGACACATAATATATTATCTGACCATTGGAACTTTATTTCGCGAATGTTAAAATTAATAATTATTACCTATAAGAAGAATCTATAGCTATCTATAGCTAAGTTAAACCTATATTCCAGAGTTGAACGTGGCCTTCTTCTAATTGTGTCCCTTCTGTGGACTATTATAGAGAATATATTGTTTTGCTACGCGTGTTACAGTACAGTAGTATCGCCTATTTCATTCAATGCGTAAACTTTCTGATTTAGTTACATAATTTCTCTATAATTTACATAAACTAACATTATTTTTATTTGATTCAAATATCGAAACAGTATAGCAAAAAATGGCATTTTTGTCTACTTTGATATT